>JANIPM010000003.1:36776549-36787275 GCA_027478405.1 Erythroxylum cassinoides
TTAAGTAATGATATGTAAATATGATAAATTAATTTATTTGACATTTACCATCTTTATGATTTACTAATTCTCAAACAATTTTCTTATGATATATTATGAAATGTCACGTATTCAAAAAATGTCGAGGAAATTAATTTTAAAATTCAGAGAGGGATTGATTCTGAACTTTTTACAATATAAAGACTTTCACAAAATTTTTAAAGCATATGATGGCAGGAGAGCTCGAGGTCTACCCAAAGTCAATAGAGACTTGATTTGAGTCGATACAGTTTTAAATTTTCTTTTAATTTTAAATTTTAAATTATGTTTGGACTCGAGCCGTATAGTCTAACCTGCCCACATCTTAACTTTTTATATATATAACAAACCTTAATTTTCACTTGTTTAGTTCTTCTCTATCTATTTTCTCTATTGATTGTCACAACATCATTTTCATCATCTTTCTTCTATTATCTTTCAAAGGTTTCCTTCTGCTTTCGTCATCTTTGTTCTCTTTTTTGTTCCTCTTCCACAAACGACGTTATGTTGTTTGAAATGGAAGGTAGTGTTGTTGTTATGATACTAATGACCATCTTTTGTCTTTACAATAAAAGGTGATGTTCTTGATGCGGTGCTGATGACAATTTGGAGGTGTTATTGCTTCGATCAAGCTTTTTATTGAAGAGGATGATGATAAGCATCAATCAAAGGTTTATGGATGAGGCATCGAAACTTTGGGTTAAGTTGGAGCCTGGGTGATTTGAGTTTTAGGTGAGTTGTAAGTCACTCCGATCTTAATCAAATTTGTATTCGAATGGTATGAATTAAGTCTGACCGAGATTCAGATCAAATTTAGGCAGCCCACAAGAAACATCAAAGTGAATTCAAGTAGATTCAGAATTGGCTCATTATTAAATTTAGACTTTAATATAATATATGAGATTATATAAAATGTGTTTTTTTTACCTTGATACTTTGTTTGTTTGTTTGTAACATAATTGAACGAATCTAAGTACATTAACTAAAATATAGGACAAATTTGATAGAAGTAATACTGAGGATACTAATATCAATTAACAACTGGACTAAGAATATGATATAGACAAACTGCAACTTTTTTTTTTTTTGTTCAAGTTCTATGCATCTTAATTTATGAATGAAATTGATGAAACAAAAGCATTCTTTTGGGCTACAACTAAAAAGAGAAGCCAGCTAAACTTTGCCATAGCCATTAATAAAAGTCTCAAAATCCATAAGCATCATGATTAATACAATGAATGGAATGAGGTTTTGCCTGCAAGTAAGTTCTTTTAGAGACAAGCTAGGATTTGGGAGCAGCTCGGTACGAGTATTAGAATATGCGAATCACGTAGTCTGAAAGCGACGTATAATTAATCTTTCAGTCAAAGAAACTTTTTTCTCTCCACGGCCGATAGTCAATGTTACTTGCAGCCCCACTCTTCCTCCCCTGTTCAACATATATAATTATTTGTCCTTCTGTTTCTCATCTCTACCTTCCTAGCACTCGTAGAGAGGTGTCCATGGCTACTACTGTCTGCCCCCTACTAGGGCTAACCCTATTTCAATTGTTGCTATTTAATTTCGTTTCCTCACATTTCTTACGTAGCTGTATGTCCCTTCTTATCTACATCACCTTACAATACATATGGCTTTCGTCTTCAGTTTTCACCCTCTCTTTCTCCTTATCTTTGTATGGCAAGTTAAAGATGTGATTTGACTTACAAATAAAATAATTTTCTTTTATTATATATTTATTAAATAAATACACTTTCATTTTTTAATTATTCTACGTAATTTAATATTGTTTTTATGTTTACTTTTAATTATTCTACGTAGTTTTGTGAATTATCCCAAAACTAGTTCAATAAAAAAACACCGAGGGCATGTGTCTTTTCTCTACAAAAGATTCACAGTAATAACTAAATTTAATAAGATATGTTTTGGGATAATTCTCAGGAATAACTAGTCCTTGGGTTAATTCTCTTCTGTTCTTCTACCCCCTTCAGGATTGATTATTCATAGACTAGATAGCCCTTTAACAAGAAGGCTTATTTAATAGTGCATAATTGTACTGTCCTTCCCATGTTTTCGCAAGCAACAAACTTGGGTCCTTTTCTTTACGCTAACCATACAATGAGTGGAAGCTCTCTCACTGCTGGTGCGCCTAATCCCACCCCCGCAGATCATCCTTCACCATTCTTGGAGTTCTCATCTTTCTTTTTAAATGGATACGATCCACTTGTTAGCGAGTTTATTTCCCATCAACAACAACAACATCAACAAGCCTTTGCGTTCAAAGATGATTCGGTAGCTGAGTCTCCAGAGATCAATCTAGAAGATTCAAGGGAAGGACCAAGTATCGACAATAAGAAGAGAAATAAAGTAAATGCCGTAAAGAAGCCAAGAAGAACAGGTAAAAAGGACAGGCATAGCAAAATCTACACTGCTCAAGGGCCAAGAGATAGGAGAATGCGGTTGTCACTTCAGATTGCTCGGAAGTTCTTCGATCTTCAGGACATGTTGGGCTTTGATAAAGCAAGCAAAACAATAGACTGGCTGTTCATGAAGTCCAAGTCTGCAATCAAAGAACTCACAGATAATCTTCCTAGAGTGAAAAGAAGCAATCGTCTCACTGACAACTGCGTTTCTTCTACTTCAGAGAGTGAAGTTGTGTCAGATATGAAGCTGACAGAGCATATTGAAGATAAGAGATCAGTGTCTGTAGTGGATGCTAACTCGCATTTGAGCAATCTCATAAAACAAAAGAGCAAAAAGCCACATAAAACAGCCTGGAATCCTCTTGCCAGGGAGTCTAGGGACAAGGCAAGAGCGAGGGCAAGGGAAAGAACAAGAGAGAGAATGAAGATCAAAGCCCTTGAGAAAGCAAAACCATTTTCTCAAGCAAACCCTAATAATTTGAAGCAGAGGGAGCCTAAAAGCCCCAAAGCGAACGATCAAAGTTTGAGTATAGGCAGCCAAAAACTTAACTCTTTCAAGGATGTTGTTGGTGAAGAAGTACCAATCACTGACTTGCTACAACATCAGATGGATTCTGTGAGTATCAGTAACAAAATTACAGGAGTTATTAGCGAACCAAGATCATCTTTGATTTTCGATTTCTCTCATAGCATTGCAGCTACGGGTGCTCCTAACATCGAGGAAATTACAGGGTTTCCTGTCAACTGGGACGTCAACATTGGAAGAATGTATCACGGACAATGTACAATGCGAAACAGGAACATGTCAACAGGTAATGTCTATTTACTAAACCCTAACTCCATTCTCACCGGTTCAACACGCTTGGTCCCTCCAAACACCCAAGAGCAAAACCTCACTTCCATTTTCATGAGCTCCCAAGACCAATACTGCTATTCAGATTCCTTAGCGAATACCATTGAACAAAACCGCAACTCAATTCTCATCCCCTCGAGCTCAAACACTAGAGGTCTCAACTCTCACTTCATCAACAATCAATGGTCTCGAGGTCCTTTTTTTATCAAGTATGGCAGATGATTTCATAATATCTAAAGCTCTAAACCCTTCTTTCCCCATTTCCCAACTTCCCTTTGTCTCTTACATCTTATCTCTATCTCACTAATTGAGCTTGGCTTGATTTAGTGTCAAGTATGATAGTGCGATTAAAAGAGTTTTTCTTTTTGTCTTAAACTGAGAAGGGTTTATTCAGAAATGATGTTGTTGTCAAGTTGTTATCATTTGTATTGATTTTAATGTTAAACGAAAAGATCATGCATGTGACGAGATTAAAGTGTACGAACACCACTCATAAGCATCAAAAGTTGTGCGTCTATTAGAAGTTATTATGTTCCCAGCGACGCGGACTTTAAACTAACCCATCTTTATGCTGCAATGAAATATATAACTAAGAAACATTCCTAACTATAATCCGGATTTTGATTTTCCTTTAATTGGTTAAGAAATATTCCTAAGCATAATCCGGGATATTGATTTTCCTTTAACTGGTTAAGGAATGTCGAGCCTTGGTTTTAGTTCACACTACATAGACACAAGCTCACAGAAATCAACATGTATGGGTATGGCTGAAGGTGAGTGTGCCAGGAAAAGCTCAAAATATGTTCCATTTGGTTGGAAGCATTTGGCTGTTTGCATCTCTTGCACATCTTACACTTAATATGAAACAAACAATCAAGTCATAATTATGAAATTGAAGTTGTAGCCCAGTGCTGTAGTTTTGATGATTGGAGAATAGTTAGCCTGCATTTACCGCAATCGGTACAATTAACTCGCAATGGCAGCCCTATATTTAATAGAACTTTTCTCGCTTTAATATATATGCCTGAGATATGTTATTCTCCCTAAAATCATCTTTTCATTGTTGAACGCATTTTATACGGTTTGAATCTTCATACAGTGGAGTTTTTGATTGGGAAAATTTGTGGGAACACAGTTCTTCACGTTGGTTTATTAAATTGCACCATTCAATTGGATAACATACGGTACACAAGTAGGGAATAGATTCATCACAAATATTTGTCAAAAGTTTTCCCATTTGGTAGACAATAATTAATTTGATTTTAACAGTTTTAATAATTTATTAGTTAAATTATGTAAATTTGATCCGGAAAAGATAATAAAGTGACTCGATAAAGGATTTGAGTTAATGGGCCAAAATTTAAGAGAAAAATGGACCTCGATCAGTGTAAACGAATCCATATTAAACTCGTAATAGGGAGACCCGATATGAACGCTATATATAGAAGGTTAAGGTTTTTAGTAGCTGCTGTAGCAAATCGTAAATGTAGGATACTTTGACCTATTCAGAGGTTTATGTATACAGAAAGGTTTTAATGCGTTACCGTGAGCAACTCTCATGAATGTCTCGGTGGATTCGAGCTTGTTACAGGTTCGGAAAGCTCCTTCAAAAGTTATGGAATCAAAATTAAGTATTTCAGCATTTCTTCATTATTTTCCTTTTATGTTCGATCTAGAATATGTAACCAAGGCTTATATTATGTATTACATGTGATATCAAAGCGATTACGTGATCAGGTAGTTTAAAATGAAGTTTTTTTTTTTGTTTTTCTCCATAAGGGTTTTAGAGAATAACAATCCTTTTTTTTTTGTTTTTTCTTGTGTATGATTGCTTGAAAGTGTGCTACATGTGGTTAGCCTTGAAAACGGGTTGTAATCGTATTCTCGGTAAAGATACTATTTTAAGGCTTTGAGTATCACTCTTATGTTGTATTTGTGTTAATTTTTGCATTGTCATTTTGTAGTCACTTTTTTAGTCAACGATCACAATGTCATTATTAAAACCCTGACTAGTTGCAATTTGATAGAGAATGTTTGCAAATATTGATATGGTTATGCATACGAACAGGCCTCCTCCACCTATATCTAGCAGCTCAGAGGTTGATAAAGTAACCTATGCAACCTAGGATCAGTCTAACACATTGTGTTATATGACCATTATGAGATCCATTCTGGACCGTCTACTTAGTGGACTTCCGGAGATAACCATAGCTCGAGAATTTCTAGATAATATCTCTCAGAGGTACACAATCTTGCCTAATACTGAGATAAGTATCTTGATGAAATAATTATTTTCCATGAGTACATTAGAGAAGGGGGAGTGTGAGAGTACATATTAAGAATGGTCAGTCTCCACAGTAAATTGAAGGCACTAAATGTTCCTCTTCTTGATATCTGTATAGTTCACTTGGCTCTAAATATACTCCCTCTAGATTTTAGTATTTCAGTTGCCACATATTATCAACAAGATGAGACTTGGGACATAAATGCCTTAATTGACTGATGTGTAGCAGAGAAGAAGAAGCAGAAGAACACTCTTTATACAAAATCATTTGAAACGACCAAAGGAAAGAAATCCAAATCCTCTCTGCATGTTCAATCTGGTCAATCTGGTATTGCTAAAGGTTCATATCCAAGAGAGAGCCAATTAAAGAGAAGGAGAAATAGATGGTTAGAAAGAATGAAGAAGTTAATGTACAATCTGTAGGGGATGTATGTTTAAACCTTGATACGAGGTTTGTACTTGTATTACAGGAAACATTTATGTACCATCTTTTTGACAAAACCTGATATCTGTATCAGTGTTAGACAAAAAGGACAAAACCTGATATCTGTATCAGTGTTAGACAAAAAGGGTTATCATTTTGTCATTGCATACTTATGTTATATAGTTTTTTTTAATCCAAAACATATTGACATTGCCTTCTTATCATATGGATTATATAGAAAGTTTCTTACCCCTCATGAGATCTATGCTTCTTCATATATTGCAAAACTTGTTACTTAAAACAGGTCTCTGGTTAAGAAAAAAGTCATACATGTTGTGGCATAAATGTTTAGGCCACATTTTCAGAGATAGAGTTGAGAGATTGATAAAAGAAAACATTCTTCTACCTCTAGATTTTGATGATCTTGAAACAAGTGTTGACTGTTGTAAAGGCAAGTTAACCAAAATAAAGAAAAAAGAGGTCAATTCGAGATTCTGGCTTATTGGATCTCATACATATGGATATCAATGAACCTTATACAACTACGTTGTGCAATTCTAGATATTTTATTATGTTTATTGATGATTATTCATGTTACGAGTACGTATTCTCGCTTAAGAAAAACTCTGAAGTTTTTGAGAAATTTAAGATCTTCAAGGTTGAAGTAGAGAACCAATTGAGAAAATCCATCAAGATTTTCATATCTGACTGAGGGGGAGAGTATTATGGCAAACATGATGTTTTAGGATAAGAAAAGATCTGTTAGTGAGGTACGTTGAATCTTGTGGAATAGTGACTCAGTTTCACTATGCTAGGTAGTCCTGAACAAAATGGTGTGACCAAAAAGCATAATTGCACCCTTATAAAAGCAAATTTCACGCTCATTTTACTCATTACTATTTATTCGGATGTTCCAACCATTCTAAAGGCTAAAGATTTTTTTGAAGAGAAGGAGGCTAGATTAGTTGAATCACAAGCAACTAAGTTTCTGGAAAATGATATCTTCGATGAGGGTGGGCCCTCTCACCCTTTAGAAGATAGTAGGATGAATATTATAGTTATATCGTATCTGCCACTCATACAGTCACTTTTCATAGATCAAGGTCTTAGTACCATGCATATGCATGAACAGAAACTCATACCTATATAAGCAGAGGTTCCTGGGATACAAGAATCAAAGCAGTTGTCAAGATCCACTAGGGTGAGACGACCTGCTATCTCATCTGATTACATAATCTATTTAAGTGAACAAGACTATGACATTGGGCATGTTGCAGATCTAGTTATGTTTTCAAAGCTATTTCTAGACTCAATGCAAATTTATGATGGAATGTAATAAAGGACGAGATGTAATGTATATATGAAGCATAACAAGGTATGAGAGCTAGTTGATTTGTTTCAACTTTGCAAACTCGTCAGTTGTAGATGGCTGTTTACGATCAAACAAGATACTCATGGTAAAGTTGAGCAGTTTAATGCTCGATTGGTTGCCATAAGGTTCACTCAGAAAGAAGGGGTTGACTTTAATGTTACTTCTCTACTGTATCCTTGTGCATTTAGAGTGATTATGACAATAGTAGTTAATTATAATATAGAGCTACATTGGATAGATGTCAAGACTGTTTTTCTAAGCAAAGACCATTATAAAAAGGTCTATGTGGAGCAACCTGAAGGATTTCAAGAATGGGGAGGGGTTGATAAGGTTTGCAGATTTAGAAAATCAATATACGGTTTGAAACAAGCTTCTAGATAGTGGTACCTAAAGTTTAATGAGGTTTTGACCTCTTTTAGCTTCGTGGAGAACAAAATTAAAAGATACTTGTACTATAAGTTCAGGAGGGCAAAGTTATCTTCCTATTGTTATACGTGGATGATATATTACTCACATCAAATGACTTGACCAAATTGCATGATGTTAAGCACCTTTTGGCCAAGCATTTTGACATGAAGGATCTTAGTGAAACTTCTTTTATCCTAAGTATTCAGATTCCCTAGGACAGATCTCAACATTTTTTAAGCCTCTCATAAAGTGTATATATTGATCATGTGTTACAAAGGTTTAATATGACTGCTTGTAAACCTATCGTAGAACTTATCTCTTATGACGATAGATTCTCTTTAGCACAGTGTCTAAAGAATGAATTCGAGAGAGAGGCTATGAAGAATGTTCCATATTCTAGTGCGTTTAGTATCTTGATGTATGGCTAGGCATGCATTAGGCCAGACATTGCATTTACTGTTGAACTGTTGGGTAGATATCTGGCTAACCTAAGTATAGACCACTGCAATGCAATTAAATGAGTGTTGAGATACTTAAAGGGAATCAAAAATTACATGTTGGCATACACAAGGGTCAACAATCTAAACCGAGTGGGGTATACAGATTCAAAGTTTGCTATGTGTCAAAATGATAGAAAGTCTACTTCACATTACATTTTTGTGTTAGCAGATGGTGCAGTATCATGAAAGAGTGTCAAATACACTGGTGACTTCCTCGACTATGCATGCAAAGTTTGTTGCATGCAATAAGGCTGCTTCACAGGTGGTTTGGTTCAGAAATTTGATTTCTAAGTTATCTATAGTTGATTCAATGGATAGACTCATTCGGTTGTATTGTAAAAAAATTTCTATTGTGTTGTTTAGTAACAACAATTAGAATATCACAGGGTTTAAGCCTTTGGAGGTAAAATACTTGATCATAAAGGAGTTGATATAGAAAGGTGACATTAAGGTGGAGCATTTGTAGACTGAGGAGATATTAGCTTATCTTTTAACTAAAGAACTTCACCCACTTATGATTGAAAGATATGTATACAATATGGGTGTATTAAAGTCCTTAGATACTATTAGTTAGGGATCGTTATGTTTGCTCCTTGTATGTTTATACATTTTGGTGTATTATGACAATATGGTTGTTATTAACAAAGATGATCATTGTTTATCCTCAATTATACTTGTTACTATAAGTTGTCATAATACATGTAAAAGTCTTAAGGTCTGTGTAAATTTTAAACATTTTAAAGGTCATTGGGTATATATACAAATTGACCTTGAGCTTATGTCATTAGGACACGTTCATTTTAATATGTATATTCATAGATTTTAACATGACATAGGGTGATATAAATGTTTAATCTTATAAAGATGTTCTCTAATGCAATTTAGCATTTAGTAAGAGAACACGAAAGTTTTCTCTAATGTAGATTAGTATTTGGTGAGAGAAAATAATATTTCTCTGATACAATTTAGCATAAAGTTTAGAAAAATTGAGACCTACAAACAAAAAGATGATACATATCAGATCATACAAGTATCATCCGAGTTTGTCACACTTCATTTTCTCATTCATGCTAATGAGGTATTAGATATGCGTAATTATATTGGACATTTATCACACATGAAACATGTGTTTGACATTTTTCAATATCAAAAGCCTTGCGGGATGAAATGATGGACTGTAATTATCTTTAGATCAAATGTTTTGTTTTAAACTTGATATCAATTCGGTAACATGACTTAATCGTATTTTCAAACTAGTTTTAAACTTGAGTCAATAATGCAATTTATTATTGTCCAAGGGGGAGAATTTTAGAAAATTTCTCATTTGGTAGATAACAATTAATTGTATTATAATAGTTTTAATAAGTGGCCCAATAAAGGATCTAAGTTAGTGAGCCAAAGTCCAGGTGAAAAATGGATCACAATTAGTATAGATCAGACCTATATTGAGCCCGTGATGAGGAGGCCTAATATGGATGTTATATATAGAAGGATAAGGTCTCCTGTAGTTACTATAGCAAATCGTGAACGTACGGACACTTTAGCCTATTCAGATGTTCACGTATACATAAAGCACATAAAGGCTTTAATGCATTGCAATGAGCAACTCTCGTAAAGGCCTCGGTGGATTCACGCTCGTTACGACTTCAGAAAGTTCCTCCGAAAGTTATGGAATCTAAATCAGGTATTTCCGCCATTTTTCGTTATTTCTCTTTCACGTTCAATCCAAGATATGTAACTAAGGCTTTTATTACGTGTTACACTATTTTTACTTAGTTGCAAATTTTCTTAAGAGAAATCTATTTGAGATAAGTAAGTACAAGGCAAATGGATGAAAACATGCTGATGAAGATGGATCAATTGGATGATATATATATATATATAGACTCCCATTTACTTGAATTCTACTAGTTCTCCTTTAATATCACCACTTCTACTGGATATGTATTGAAATATGGTTGACTTGTTAGAATGCAACTGTTATTTAATTTTTTGTTAATTAATTAATTTGTAATGTTGAATAAAAGAGTTATCTTCGTTCACTACAAGAAAAATAGAGTTTAGCGATGGAATTTACCGACAGAATTTGTACATATTCCGTCGGTAAGCTTATTTAGCGACGGAATTTATTCACAAAAAAAGACGTCGGAGATATGGCCGTTAGTAAATTTAACGACGGAAATTTTTTGTCGGTAAAGTTACTGACGGAATTACCGAAGGTAAAAATTTCCATCAGTAAATTTACCGTCAATTATTTTGTTCAGTCAGTAAATTCTTCTGTCAGAAAATTACCAACGGATTTTGTAATTCCGTCGATAATTAGTGACGGAATTTTTTCCGTCTGTAAAATCCAATTTATTTACCAACGAAATTTTTTCCCGTCGATAAATTTGCTGAAATCTATTTTTTAAAATTTACCTACAAAGTGTTTAGTTTCTCTGGAAGCC
>JANIPM010000003.1:36976989-36999282 GCA_027478405.1 Erythroxylum cassinoides
CAACAACCATTTTAATATAAAGGGTATAAAAGTCATTTATTATACATTACATTCCATTCCATCCATCTTCCAAACAATATTTTACTACGTTACATTATGAACCCTTCCATCCTTCCCAAACAACTTTTTACTATATTACATTCCATTCCATTATAATGAGTATTACACGAAGTACAAATTCAGTTCTATTTTTGAGATGTTCCTCGTAAAACGCTCTTATTCGCCACCCATATAACCCTTCCACAAGGAAGATGACCAAACTGTATAAAGAAAATAGAGAAAAATAAGAATAACCTAGAAATCGCCAAAGCCAATGGCAGACCCACATTGTAATGATAGATGAATAACAAAACAAAAAGCAGACTGGTCCTCAACGTTGTGTTTTATACTAAAATTGTCCGTTGGACTAAACAGTTAGTTCTAAACAGTGTTGTATATATAACATTGCAAATCTTATTTTTCTTACTTGCCACTGATTTCTAATTACGTTTTTGCATTTCGGGAGACTTTAACAGCTACCTGCATGCCATTGAATTTCTTTTCTTCCCTTCCATGGATGGTGCCACCATAAACTATGCCAAATCCTCCAAGACCAAGAAAGTTACTTGGATCAAACCCATCTGTATATTTGTTCAGTTCCTCGAAAGTGAAAGAAATTGGAATTGCAGCACCTACAACAAAGAGTTAAACTAGTTTATCAGATAATAAAAGTCATTCTGCAAGTCCAAGCAGTTACTTATTCCATATAAGCTATTTCATATGAGGTACATTTGTGTAATTTGCTGGATGACAAATCACATAAAAGGAAAAGTTGTACAATTCAGTTAATGAAATCAATCAAATTCTTCATTCAACATCTTCCCAATTTATTAAACCTTTACAGTTGCTTATTTGAGAGCTATTCCTGGTTAAGAGCACAAGACATGAAAGTTCAAAATTTTCTTGGAATTCCTATTTCAATTGGAAGTTTGCAACCTTAAACATGTGGTCATTTGAAAACATATCACAGGCAGAATGCAGAAATCTACTAAAGTTAAAGAGGAAACAATTTCACTGAAATAGTTACTAACCTGATGACAACAAACATAATTTAAGAATCACCCAGATCGGCTTATCACCAAAGATTGCTCAAAATGATTTAACAAACCAAAATATCTTATATATAATTCAACCGTTAACTAATTGCAACAATAAGCGATGAGAAGGTGATTCGAGATGTATACAGTTCGGTTTAACAGACTGTGGTGGCTCTTGGTGATGGTCGACAAACGAGAAGGGTGCTGCAGAAAAGGTCCTATGCTGTCTCTTATAATATGAGACTTGGTTGGGTCAGTTGTGCTAGGCCCAGCCTAGGCCCAAACATAGACGTCCCATTCATAAATGGTGGCTGCCCACTTGAAAGGGAAGACCTAAACCTAATAGGTATTTTTCAGATATAAATTCCTGACCTCATCATGAGAAAGGTACGATCTTCAAGAACCCTATTATTCTTTATTCACTAGCCGCTAAAACTCTCACAAAAGACTGACTTGAGCGTCGAAGGGGCCTACCGGTAGTCAACCCCCGGTGTGTCTTCATTGTTTTGCAGGTGTTTCTGAACCAAAGTCAACCAATCTCATGGATCCAAGCAGCAGCGCCCAACCCCACCAAAATCTGACAGAACCAATTGACGCCCACCATGGGGCCGGGAATCAACAAACCACGTCCAGAAATACTTAAATCAGTCAGGTGGCGGCAACAAACCCTGATGTAGCCGTTGTTACGGCACTCGCGCTACAGCGAATGGGCTTGCGATTACTCGCCACCCTGCCACTGCCGCATCCTGATCACCAGACAAACCCTCCGCCCATCATCCAAAACCCTAGCATAAATGAGGTGCCTCCTCAACACTCACACCAACACGATCAACCGCAACAATCCTAAAACCTAGACCAAGAGGCGCAAAGCGTGGCCCTAGAGGATGACGCTAGAACTAGTTCACATCCTTACACCCAATATCCCTTCCACACGAACCCTCCTGCACCGCAACAAACCTTTCTCACACAAAGACAGATAAAAGAAGCGGTTGATCTGTTGATTCGCCAAATCTTACAGTCTCAACCGGAACAATGGCAAACCCCCACTCGACAGATTGGTGTGATGGCCGATCGGCACTCTGCTGAAGCCCTGGAAAAAATCGTAGACAACCGAATCAATATAGCCATAAATTTCCGTCCTAGTTAGCCATCGACACAATACAGCTCTCCTTTCATTCCGGAGATATTAGATAGCCTCCCGGCGGTCGGTACTAAGATACCAACGCCAGAAAAATACACTGGAAAGACTGATCCCCTCTACTACCTTCATCACTTTCAGTCGATGATGAACCTACATTGCGTTCTAGATGCCATTCAATGTAAGGCTTTCTGCACAGCCTTTCAAGAAGGAGCCCGAAGATGGTTCAACAGCTTACCCTCGTGTTGCATAACTAGTTTTGAGGATTTTAAGCTGCTATTCCTTAACCAATTCGCTACAAGTAAACAGCCACAGAAGACTACCTTGGAAGTAATGCAGTTGACCCAAGGAAGGAACGAAAGTTTGCGAGAGTTCATCACCCGATTTAACAATGAAGCTGTCGAAGTCCCTGACCTCACTTGTTCATCCATGTTGGCTGCCTTGATGAGCGATACGAGGGATGAAGAGTTCAAGAAGTCGCTAGCTCTTGATCAGCCCAGGTCTATCCAAGAGATAAGAAATCGGGCAGATAAATACATCCAGCTGGAAGAAGTGTTGAAAAACAAAAAACGTAGAGCGGATGATCACTGGTCGAGTAGTAGAGCCGATGATTCACATAAACGGCAGAAGGATCAGTCTAGCTGGAGGAAGCCGATCGATCGAAAGGATCAAAGGCGAGAACCCTTCACTCTGCTCAACAGGCGATATGCGGAAGTACTGGAGGTTATGAGAGCAGAAGGGGAATCCCTTTGAGAACCCAATCAATTGAAAACCCCTCTTAAAAAAAGGGATTCTTCTTTATATTATCGTTTCCACAGAGATGTCGATCATGACACGGAGGATTGTTAGGACCTAAAGAAAGAGATCGAACTCCTTATCCAGAGGGGAAGGCTGGGCAGATTCTTGAAGTACGGGAAAAATGCCGATTGAGGTAATGAGGGCAGGAGCGGTCTGTCTGACAATTGGCGAAAACCATGGAGACAACACATAAATGATGGCGGAAGGCAGACTAGGAATATGGATGACCAACGCGATACGAGAGGACAGTCCAGGGCTAGAGATGACAGAAATACCGGACAACAGGATGACTGACCAGTCAGGGTCATCAACATGATTTTTGGCGGTAACGCAGCAGGGGGTCCACTGTCCGAGGAAGGAAGCGATATGCCAGGCAGATCGCTGAGGGTCAGTCAGCAACGAAAAAATCGCAAGTTAATGAGGTCATCTCGTTTGACGAGTCTGACCTGGCTGGCATCAGCTGTCCTCATGATGATGCACTCGTGGTCACTTTCAAAATGGACGGTAGTGAGGTGAAGCACGTAATGATTGACACAGGCAACTCGGTCGACCTATTGTACTACGATGCTTTTAAGCAGATGGAGATTCCGGAGGAATGGCTACTGCCGATAGAGGGACCAATCAAAGGGGTAACAGGAGCATCAGCTTATCCATTCGCTCGAGTCCTCTTAAACGTAAATTTCGGACAAAAGCCATTCCAAGTAGTGAAGACTGTTGAATTCCTAGTTGTGAAGTTTGTAGGAGCATATAATGCAATAATTGGAAGAGCCACGCAAAACGCCCTCAGAGCTGTTGTCTCAACCTATTATCAGGCGATGAAGTTCCCAACACCCCATGGCATCGGTATTGTCAGGGGTCAACAAAGAATCGCCAGGGAATGCTATTTGGCAGAAACAAGAAGCCTCAAGGGAGCGGTAGTGATGACAAGCTCTCTCGATGTAAGAGCAGATGAAGACACCGAGAGGATGAACCCTGCAGAGGAAACTCAGCGGGTCATACTGGATGAAGAAGACCGGTCGAAGTTCACAAATTTGGGTGCCGAACTCGAACAAGGGTTGGCCGCAGCGATCACAAGTTGCTTGGTAGAGAACCGATCAGTCTTTGCTTGGGTACCGAGCGACATGCCTAGAATCTCTCGAGAGGTAACATCCTATTCCCTGGGTATTCAAAAACATTCTAGGCCGGTCAGACAGAAGAAGCGATGGCACAGCAAAGAGCGGCAGGGGGTGATCGAGAAAGAAATAGAGAAGCTGCTTGACGTCGGGTTCATTCAGGAAGTCAAATACCCCGAATGGCTAGCCAACGTGGTATTGGTGAAAAAGAAGAATGGAAAGTGGAGAATGTGCATTGATTTCACCGACCTGAACAAGGCATGCCCAAAGGACAGTTTCCCCTGCCCAAGATTGATCAACTGGTGGACTACACGGTAGGGCATGAGCTCCTCAACTTTTTGGATGCCTTCTCTGGTTATCATCAAATAAAAATGAGCCTCGAAGACGAAAAAAATGTCTTTCATAACTGACCAGGGCACATATTGCTACCAGGTGATGCCGTTCGGTTTGAAAAATATAGGGGCTACGTACTAGCGGCTCGTCATGGAAGTTTTTAAGAGACAGATCGGCAAAACAGTCGAGGTTTATGTGGACGACATGGTGGTCAAAAGCAAGACAACTGCTTAACATGTGGAGAACCTTAGAGAAGTCTTCCTGACCCTCAATAAATTCAAAATGAAGTTAAATCCCGAAAAGTGCGTCTTTGGTGTAGCATCTAGAAAGTTCTTGGGATTTATGATCACTCAACGGGGGATCGAAGCTAATCCAGAAAAGATTGAAGCTATTGTCCAAATGCCCTCACCGCGATGCTTGAAGGATGTACAGATACTGACCGGGCGGATAGTTTCTTTGAGCAGATTCGTCTCTAGGATGGGGGACAAGTGCCTTCCATTTTTCAAAATCCTAAGGAAGGCGGACGTGACTCACTTCCAATGGACGGACGAGTGCGAAAGAGCATTTCAACACCTAAAGCAATACCTGACCAGTCCGCCCATCTTGCAGAGCCCCGCTGAGGGGGAGACGTTGATCATTTATCTGGCAGTTACAGAAGGGGCGATCAGCGCAGTTCTCATTCGATCGGATGGAAATGAACAATTCCCGATCTACTATGTCAGTAAGGTTTTGAACGGGTCGGAAACGCAGTACACACCTATTGAGAAGCTGGCCCTATCATTGATAACCGCAGCACGGAAGCTTAGGCCTTACTTCCAGAGTCACACAATTAAGGTATGAACCGATCAACCTCTCAAGCAATGCCTTCAAAAGCCTGAAACCTCTGGATGGTTAGTAAAATGGGCGGTAGAGCTGGGAGAATTCGATATACACTACAAACTACGGACAACGATCAAAGCCCAAGTGTTGGTGGATTTTGTTGCAGAAATGAGTCAACCTACCTCACCGAATGATGACAATGACAGGAAGAAAACAACAAATATTGAGTAGATTTCTTATAACTATCCGAACACATTTGAGACGAAGTTGTTAATTTTTTTTTTCAATGATTGTTATATCAATGACTTGTTTGGTTTCATTGTTTGCTTAACTCAATTAAAGTTAGCGTATCTAAGCCTATAAATAATAAAGCCCTATTATGGGCATTCCAAAAACAATTCCTATCAATTACACTATAAATATTATATGATATTATCTTTTTTCCTTTTTTACATAAATATTATGCAACTCTTTTTTATTTTTCATAGCTAATTTTAAATTTTATCTAGTAAAATTGGAGAAACAATTCTAATACAAGTTTTCTAAAATTATTTGAATTGCATTAAAAATATTGACATTTGTTGATTTATTAAGAGTTACAAGGTAAGCCAAAACTAAAAATATTAAAAAGATATATATATTCAACTTATGCTTTGAATTATATATATATATATATATACACACACATACACACACAAATGTTTCAATGAAGTCTTCTATATAAATTCTATAAATTATGATGAGGCAATATCATTTCCGTGATACAAAGTTAATGAATCTTTATATTCATATACCTTAAATAAAGTTCAAAGAAGCCATTGAACTTGGCCTCTATTTCTCTCTACCTACAAGTTGAAATTATCAAGTACCAAATAGGAAAAAGGATTGTAAGAGACCGAAACAAGAAGAGCATGATCGAAGCTAGAGAGCAAATAGATGTTGTCCCCAACCCCCAAAAAAGAAAGGCAAAAAAGAGACCAAAGTGCAAATAAATGGAAAAGGTGGCCTTTCCTTAATAAAAGCGCAATTCACCGGATGATCTTTTGCCATTCATTCCTTTTTACAAAAATCTTGGACGTCTCTTTCGACTTAGGAGTTTGGACACAAAGAAATATGTCATCTTTCCTTCACTCTTCTTCGCTCCTCCCAAGTTCAAATTCTGATTTAATGCCTCTGAAAAGCAATGCACGTAAATTGAGTACTGTCCCACTTTGCATTAGAGCCACTTCCTCTGGTTCTAGTTCCGGTGAAAATGCTTCTTCGCAATCGACAAAATTGGTAACTTTCTTGGGCAAAGGTGGTTCCGGTAAGACCACCTGCGCCGTTTTCGCAGCTCAGGTACTATTTGTTTCTCTTGAGTTTTCGAGGTTCAACTTGCTTTGTCTCTCTCAAACTGTGTTTTTGTTCAGCTATGTTATTATGTTAATATCTGATTTTGGGCTGTCCAGTTTCAATTTTTTGACTAATCATTGAGTTGGTCGTTCCTTGGCGTTTTCTTTGCTGTTTTCTTTTTGTTTTAATTATTTGGAGAGCATTTCTAAGTCTACTCTGGATATCTAGCCTTCGATTAGCATTCTTATAAATCTATGATTTCCTGCTCTATGTCAAGAGTACGTGAAGAAATCTCGGTTTGAACTGATGGGTTGTAAAGTTAGTACTTAAAATTGCAATTTTAGAGAGATTAGTATGATGTTTAATAGCTGATTTTGTTGACCAAATGCTCAATTCACCAAGTTGAAGAAATTATCGGCATATACATCAATAGAGTGCATTACATATTTTGAATTCCACCAACTGTAACTTAGATTCATTGTTTGGGAAACTCAAACAAAAGAAGGAGAGAATCAAATTCTTAAAGACAACATTCCACCCGAGCAGAATCACTATATTTTGCAATTTTAACTACTTCGAATAAAAATGTGTGATGCTGAGAAAGGTTTCATGCAGATCTATGTTGAAGATGTTTTTTGCTTTGTTAGCTTCTCAATTTGTGTTCCATCAAGTTCACTATCATCATGTCATATGTATAACTTTTTCTTTTCCCTATTTCCTCCGTTTCAACATGATCAGCATTATGCAATGGCTGGGCTTAGAACATGTTTGGTAATACAAACTCAAGATCCTTCTGCTAACTATCTTCTCAACTGCAAGATCGGGACTTCTCCTTCTGAGTGCAGGGAAAATCTTTCAGCTGTTAGGTTGGAAACCACAAAAGTGAGTTCAGCTTCCTCTTTTCAGGTTTCCTTGTAAAGTCTGTAATCTTGAATGAAATTATTCTTGTAGATGCTTCTTGAGCCTCTTAATCGACTGAAGCAGGCAGATAAGCGTCTTAAGATTACTCAAGGAGTTCTTGAAGGGGTAGGTATGTAATTTGCTGCTTTGTAGTCTTCAGTTATTAATCAAATAGCAGCCTTTCCTTGGGGAATTTACACGTTTTCTTCTGATTGGATAGGTAGTTGGAGAAGAGCTTGGTGTGCTTCCTGCAATGGATTCAATTTTTGCAGCTTTAGAAATTGGGAAGCTTGCGGGATTCCTAGCTAGTAAGACCCAGGAAAACAACAACAAAGATAAGTTTGACATCATAGTATACGATGGTATCAGCAGTGATGAAACTCTGAGGATGATAGGTGCAGCCAGTAAAGCGAGGTCAAAACCCCCATCCATGACCCTTCTCTGTCTCTGTTTTTCCACTATTTTGTTTTTTTGTTTTTCTTTAACAACTATAGTTTCTGCAGGTTGTACTTGAGATATATCAGGAACTTGGCTGAGAAAACTGATCTTGGGAGATTGGTTACTCCTTCACTCCTAAGACTTGTTGATGAAGCAATGAATTTAACTGGTGCCAAGGCTCCTTTGAATGGGAAATTGAGTGCAGAACTATGGGAAATCTTAGACAAAAAGTTGGAGGTAAATGTCCATTACTCTTCCATTTACCAATTTTGTCTGACTCTGATTACACTTTTATTGACTTAAATGACAGCAAGGATCCTTGGCTTTTTTGGAGCAACATAAATTTGGCTGCTATGTTGTGATGGATCCGAATAATATAACTTCTGTCAATTCTGCTCTACGTTACTGGGGCCGCACAATCCAATCAGGTGCACATGTTTCTGGTGCAATGGCAGTTCATTCTCCTCATTTGAATCCTGAATCAATGGAAGAAGTGAAGAACAAGTTTTCACCCCTACCGTTTGCATCAGTTCCTCATCTCTTGAGCAATAATCCTGTAGATTGGGACCTGATCATGCTTAATGCCTTCAACAAAGATGCTAGGGAAGTTTTATATTTACCAACAACTAACAGCAGTAGTGTGTTGTCTCCTGTAAAGTTTGACACCATGAAAAAGTCGATAACCCTTTTCATGCCAGGTTTTGAAAAGTCAGAGATCAAGTTATACCAAGTATGATAAATTTGTTTTTAGTTATTTGCAAATTTTGGTTTCAATTTGTTGTGATTTTTCATAGTTTGTTATGTTTTAAATTTTTTTATTTTGCAACTTATGTTTGACATGTTTGATGGGTATGCATTTACAAGTATCTACAGGTGTGTGTTGTGTAATTTCTTCATAACTAGATTATTTGATACACGATAAGTTTCACAACACTTGTAATTGAACTGATTTGTTTTCTTCTTTGTATTCTTTCTCTTTTTTTTTCTAAAATTATGTGATTGTCGACAATTATATAGATCTTTGTCTGAACATGTTTGACAACTGGTCGAGAAAATAAACTTTCTAAAAGTTAGGAAGCTAATAGTTGTTATTTGTTGCTTAACCTCATCTCTTTTCAGCCAATTGAACTGCTATATCAGCTTCTTTTATCATGTCCCTTTCTGAATTGTGAAAATAAAGCATAAAGCATGACAAATTTGGCCATAATTGCTGTTCAAACACTAGAATTGTGAAGTTCATAGGACTTGTTGGTTCACTCATCAACATTATGTTTCCCTTCTGTTAAGGTTGTAAGTTCTGGTGACAAAAGATTGTTTGTTATTATTTTGTTTCTTCTTCTGCTTAAATTAATATTGTTTTGTTGCTTTCATATCTGACAAGTGCAGTATAGTGGAGGATCTGAATTATTGGTAGAAGCAGGAGACCAAAGACGTGTAATTTGTCTACCAGTGAAAATTCAAGGCAAAGTGGCAAGTGCAAAGTTCATTGATAGAAGTCTTGTAATCACTGTACGTTAATGTAAAAACTTTTGATAGCCTATCCGTAAGTGATAGCCTTCAAATAGAGGTGGTTATTAATTTTGGATAATTTACCTTGAAATAAATTGGCTTCATAGCGGATGTATAGAAATAAGCATCCTGCTCACAGGAATATAGATATGATGTCTAGGATACCTTTAACTTACACCATGATGGGTGAACATGCATACTTGATAGGGAGAACATGCAAACTTAATAGTCTTCGATCCTCATTACTGCATACATACCTCAAGATTTGAAGCCCAATTGTCATTGTTTGGTACCCCACACTTGAGTTAGGAAAGGAAGTGAATATCTTTCAATTCTGAACTATCTATTTTCCTCTTCTGTTTCCAGCATAGCATACTGTGTTGAAGTGATAAACTAGCTATTAGCAAGGTTTTAAGAATTTTCTATACATTTTCACCGCACTGCTTTCATGCGAGGGTGAAGCACATAATATCTGGTGTTTTACAGTTGTCTGAAGCGTTGCAGAGTTCATCATGCTATGTCAGGTAAATCCAAACAGAAAAGAAGGTGCAATTTTTACCCATTTCTTTAGCTTGTGTATTTGCATTTAGTGGGAATGCATGGCATAAATCAAGCTCTATGCCTTCCTATTTTTAAGTTTTGTCTCCTGTTTCAATATACTTTTGTTAACTAGTATTCTCGCTATTCTTCTGCTGGAATTTCATTCTTGTTTGGTCTCCTTGTTTCGTCATTAACCCTCATTTGTTCTTACCATGTACGTTAAAACTTTTCCCTTTTAATAGACCTTCATATGGTCATGTTTGATGTCGTCCAATCTATACCATGTTCTATACAAACAGGTAATAAGAAGGCAGGTACAACAAGAAGCTTTAAGCTCAATATCTATTGCATTTGAAGCTTATTTTCTTCTCCCATTTGTGCATGTACGTGGTCCCTGAGTTCTTCAAAAGCCTTCATACTCTGTGCGTCAAAACCTCCAGCAAACTAGGAATAGGTCCCGGAAGGAGACAAATCTTAAACGTTAGTAAGAATTAGGAAGCTAAATTTTGAAACTATACATTCTAAATTTCAAGATTAAGATGAACTTGTAGCATTGTCTAATCATTCTAAAGTCCACACCTGATGAACTCGGAAAGCAAAACGTACGCCTTGCAAAAGCAAGAACTCTCTGTTGGGTTCCTTATCAGGCCCACCCAAAGCATCAAGTTCCAGTGATACACGTTTTATATACTTCCTTGCCAGTTGCACAGACGATATTTTTATCTGCAATAGAAGAATCTGAAATCACCGACATATGAAACAACCGAAGTTACTCTACTTAATGTACGTGCACTTGTTATGTCATGCATAAATTTTGTTGCAGTTCCAGTTAAACTGAGATAATCATCAATTGGCTCGTCTTTTATGGATTCTCGTTTTCATGCACAGAAACAGAAAACAAGAAGAGCTGCAAATCTTCTCTTCAATAAAGTTCATACCTTACCAACAACTCCTGAATCTAATAACCAGTCAAATGGGATCGCAAATGCCCTGTATCGTGAAATAGCCACGTCCCTTGTACGTAGCAGTGCATAAACACTGCTCTCGACTCTGTTAAAATGTGAAAGAAAACAAGGAAAGGCAAGGACACCGAATCAGGACTATGATAATAGAAATAAAAGTAGGAACTTACTGGCCTAAGAACAGTCAGAGGTGCTATACAAAAACAAGATGAACGTCCAGAACTCTTTGAAATAAGAGCAGGAGATGCATATGCATACTTTTCAAGCAATTTGTACATCCTCTCCAAAGCAGCCTCACATGGGAGGTTGGGATCATCGACAAAACAGGAGACCTGCTTCTCCAATTTCATTAGGTCCTGATATTCGAAAGCCGCCTCTCTCAGTGCGTCAGCTTTGCTTTCAGGCCACTCAAAATGCTTGAGAACTGCCCGTTCATCAACCTAACACAAGGAAAAAGTAGAGAATAGTACGATAAGATGTCCCCAAGGACGTGCTCATCCAATTATTTGAATAGTTAACATGTACTTCAGCCATAAAAAGGAAAATTATAGCAGAAGCAAGATGATAACATCATGACAGTGACAGTAGATAGCTCTGTAGAAAACAACTTCAGATCATCTGTTAAATGTTACATACGGATCAACAACCATTCACAAAAAATATCTTTGCCTTGTAATAAAGTACATGCCAGTTCAATTCTAATACAACCAGCTTTTATATATTCACGCTGTTAAGCCACATGATAAGAGTATATTTTCAGCAGTAAGAATGTGTAGGCATACCAAGAAAGAGAGCTCCTCATCCAGCCAATGTACAAAGGCCACCAGGTCATCTATGTTGACAAAGGAAGCTGCTCGAACCTCAGTTGCCAGTGACTGGACAAAATCACCTTGAGTTTCGACATCAGCTTTCACCTGGCTTCAGCACACAAGACTCTTAAATTCTACTGGTCTCGTTAAAAATAAGAAGTAAATGAAGACTACATGACATGAATAAGCACCGCTAAGAGGAATGATGATCTGTTTTCAATTTCTCCAATCATGTTGCTCCTAGCATCTGTTGCATTTGATGCCGAAAAAATCAGAGATGTATCCTTCTTTGTCTCGCGTTTCATTAATGTCTGATAGAACTCAACTAGCTCAGGAGCTCGGTGGACTTTATCACCACCAACTGTACCTCTGGGTAAGCTTCCAGGTGGTGGAGGTGGTCGAGGTGGCCCACCTGGTGGTGGTGGGGCACCTTTGGAAGGAACAGGTGGAATTCCACCTACAGGATTGAAAGTTTTATCATTAGGAGCAGTACTAGATGGTTTAGGAGGTGGACGATGAACCCTAGTTGGCCTCTTCTCGATGTGGGCAAGTTTGGTCTTGTTTATCGTTGAAGAATCAACATTCTTATCATCATTAGATTGGTAAATAGAACCTCTGGCTGCAATTGTTTTCTCTTTAATTTGAGCAAGTTTAGGAGGTAAAGTCACAGTTGTTTTTGCTCTTGATTCATTGTTTGGCTTGTCTGCAAATCTTGCCGTTCTTGCTTGCTCAGCTTTTTCTTTAATGCGCTTCTCCCTCTCCAAGGCCAACTTATGTCGATCTTTATAGGCAGGATATTTTTCATCGAGAACTCCTTCCACTGATTTAGACATTAACTGGAAAGATGAAGCTATAGAATTCAGAGAGTCACCAGGGAAAACTTGTGTTAGATTTGGATTTTCAGGAGAGTCGGGAGAATCCTGTTCCATTATGCCAAACGAGGTGATGGCCACACCATCTCCTGCATTCATCAGCATCAAGGCTTCCAATGGACCCTTTGGTTGGTGACTCATGCTTTTCCTGTTCGGTGATCCTCCAGAGAAGGATCTTGAAGGTGACGAAAGAACACTTGCATCATCTTTGCTTTTTCCCCATTTCTTCAACTTTTGGATTAAGCTAGGTTTCTTACTGAGACTACCGTTTCTGCCAGTGGAACTATCAATGGAAGCATTATCCAAGTCCTCACTTCCTGGAGAAGATGGATGCGAAAAATTGCTTTCAAGATCCGTGTCTCCTTGTCCAAGTTCTGATCCTGCATATTCTAACATTAACTGTTTAGCCTTTTCCTGAGATCTGGGGCTAAGACTTTTGTTTAGATCACGTGCTGAAATTTTTCCAGGAGGTGCTTGGTAGTCCCTAAGCTCATACCTCAAGCACGCGTTGACCCAACGTAGGTACACTAATTCTTCAACTTCACTGAACCTATACATTTGAAGTCCTTCCACTTGCTCCAATAGGTCTCCGTTAACATGCCTCAAATGATTGATATCCTCTCTTGCCTTGACAACAATTTCACTCTGAAGCATATTAAGGCAAAGCAATGTGATCAGTAGAACACCACTAGTTTTGCAATATTAGAACTTAGAAGAATATAAGATATTGATGCTACAACCTTTTCTTACTAGACTTCCCTCTCACTGTATCCTTGTCGCTAAAATTATATATATTTAGCAGTTTGGAAGCAATTTAGGTATTAACTACATAGGCTGTGAGAAACCTGTTTAGCTACACTTTGAAGGACTTATATTCATGAATGAGACACATCTCATGGCCTCTTTAATTATAATAACATGTAATCCAGCAAAGTAAAAGAGGTAAACGGTTTAACAATAGGAATATAAAGGTTTGCTACATTCCACTTGCAGATATCTACAATAAAAAGAACTGAACGCCAATATCAGGAAGAAAGTAGGTGGGCTAGCAGTATCTTACCTCTGTCATGTCAGAAAGGGCTCCTATTTTAGCTTCAGCAGCATCCAGCTTAACAATCAACTCTCTCTTTTCATGCTGAAGCTCTTTATTCTTCCTCTTAAGCTCCACGACTTCCATTTCCAATTCCTTCAAAGCCTTCAATTTCTTCTCAACCTCTGCATCTTTCTTTATAGCTTCTTCCTCTCTAGCCTGAAGACCAGAAACTTGCTGTTTCAGTAACAATAGACCGCCCTTTGTCTGGTTAGCATCAAGCTGAATTTGCCTCTGCAGTTCCTTTATTTTGTTCCTTGCCGCCTCCAATTCCTTCTTCGCAGAAGCTTCCTTTGCCATCTCTTCTTGAAGCTGCTTCCGTTCAGCTTGCAAGGAACTAATTGTAATATTCAGCATGTTAATCTCAACCGTCTTAATCTTGAGGTGCCTATGTATTTCAGAAATATCTGATTCCTGCTCCTTCAGTCCATAATACTCGAGCAGTTCCCCTTCAAGTTTGTCCTCTCTCTCTTCCAATTCCTTCACAATGCTGCGTAAGCGCTCTAGTTCATTAGCATTCTTTGCCATTGCTGTTTCATATATCACGTCTTTCTCTACCTTGCCAAACTTGTTCCCGGGCGAGGGATATTCAATCTCCCCATAAAGAAGCTTTTCAATATCTGGTGGCATATCTTCATCTTCTATGCCAGGTGGAACCCCCTGAGCGCGGTTAAATATGCTACTAATCAATTTGACTTCTTCTTCCTCTTCTTTTTCCTCCTCCTGCAGTAATATAACACAGAAAGTCAAGTCTGTATTATGTTAAAATAGACAAAACGGAAAGCAACAACAAAAATGTTCGCAATCACATATTTGTGGCAAGTTTTGCTTCAACAGACTCACAATTTTCTCTCTGCGGTTATCAGCAGAGCTAGTAGCATGCTCTTTGCCTTCCCTTCTGTTCTCATGTTGCTCATAGCTTGCTTCATCATTTTCTGAATTTCAATTCATAAGATTAACAACAAAAAGGAGAAACTCCAAGCATAAGTCAAGAATAACCAAATTCATGAATGTTATCTGCATTTTCTGCAAACGTGAATATTCATCACGTAAAAAGAGAGGCAATCTTTCTCCTCCGCATCGAAGTAGGCCATGCCAGCAAATTAACGTTGTTCAGTGGAAGGAGATATAAACCCTTACCTGAAGGCTTATCTAAAGAGGCTGGTGTCCTAGAACCTTTGACGTTAAGCTGTTTAACAGCATAGGCTGCAATAGAAGCAGCAACCAAAAAGCCAAAGCGCATTACCATGAAGGCGCTTTTAACAGCAGAATCATAACCTTCAACTCATCCAAATACAAAGAACAATTGCAGAACATCTCTGCACCCATTTATCCTCACCTCAATAACTAGAAATTCAAACCATCTCAACAGGCACTTCATAATCAGTAGCAGTCAATATAGTTATGTACGAAATCCTGGTGCAGTTCTCTATGAAACCCAGAAGCCAAGAATTGAAATTTTTGCAGCTTCAATACTTGTAGCACGCAGCAAGCTATAAAAGTAATGTTGAAACGTGAATTATCCTCTTAATTATCGCCTTATCACGCTTATGAACCTTTCAAGGATAGGCTTGCTTCGGAGCAAAAAGGTCTCACTAAGCAGAATTCTATCACACCAGTCATTCTAAGAGCTACAGCATCCACCAATGTAACTAGTGGCCTCTTTTTCTCCGAAAAGATGTATACAATCTGCAAAAATGGGTGAAACTTGAATGTTACCAATTTGTATCAGGGTAACATATTTACCGTTGACAAGAGAAAATAAGAAAAGAAAGAAAGAAACGCTGGATAGAGCAATAAACCCCTAAAACTAGACTCTTGGTACCGTATATGTTTTTTTTTATGGTTTGGGTCCTACGTAACCGCTAAATGTAGCTGAAGGGCATAGAGAGAACTGTCTGTTGTGTTATAAATAATTCCGTTGGCCGTTATCTGTACCCAAGCCTCATGATCAGGTGTCTGTCCACCTTTTCCCTGCCTATAAAATTTTTGCCCAACTTGATCAGAACTGGAAAATAATTGTGGGGACAGAACTTGACTTTGCGATCAACCTCATCACTATCTGGATAGCCAGTTCCGAAACGGCCATAGTTATACTGTTGACAGGAGGGTTCTGATTAGCTGGCGTAATTCAAGAAAGATGGACCTGTAAATTTCTACCTAATGGGTTAAACTAGCCTCCATTGGATGGTTTTTGTCTTCTTTAGATAGAAAAGGGACACTAATGCAAAGGAAATATTCATAGGAAGTGGGTACATGCAGAAGAGTGCATGCTCTCTCCCCGGGATCTGCAACTTTGTGGAGGACAAGTGGCCGGCGATTCGGATGGAATAAGGCTGAGGTTTAATTCCCAACTGATTGTTTAATGGACCGAAGAATATGTAAGATACAAGCCAAGTATACTAGAAGTTTTGTCAAACTTGGTGACTGATTGCTCAATACACATGTTAGTGCTCTTTTTGGTTATTCTGGAATTTGATATTAATAACCATTTTTGGGTTTGGTTTGATGAAAAAGGTTGAGTCTTTTCTATTTCCAATTCCTCTTGAATGTTTTTGAATGGAAGAACTGGCAGGAAAGCCTAAGATATAAACAGCACACACAAGGTAATCTCAATAATGCTTTCCGAAGTACCAAACAGAAACTAACCTCAGTCAACAAGTTTCGGCAACAAACATGTAGAACCTACCTACACTATGTAATTATGAAAGAAAGTGACAAAAAACAGAAATTTTCATGCCAATGAATGATTTACAGGTGACCTGGCAAAGTCAGAGGCAGACAAATATGACAGGATGACTTATGAATATCCATTGTTTGGCCGAGGAATTTGTTGGTATAAACTTGTCGATCTGATAACCCAAGATGAAAATAAGTGAAGAAAAATAAGAAAGTTGAAGGTTCATCCCTTTTTGGTCTTAAATATAGTAGTGTCCACCCTACAATCACAATGCCCACAGTAGCAGCCAAATAATTAATCCAAAACAATCCAGTGGCCATAGGAGTTGCATGATTTGTGATCAGTTATTCTTTTACCGCTTTCAATTTGTTTGTATTTTGTGAAAACTAAGTCACAGATTACCTAGAAAGTAGTCATTAATTTTATCAAGAAGCACACTACCCAATAGCAACGGACAAAATAAACGAAACTTGCATAAAGAGAGCAAAAAGAGACAAATAGAAAATCTTCAAGTGGTTAATACTGATTTGACTACGCACAAACAATAAACCAAAAAGAACAGGGAAATTCTTATCTAAAAAGAGAAATGATGGGAATTTGTGAAAAGGAACTATCCTAATAGGAGGGGCCACACATGCCAACCTGACTTGAAGATCTAACAATGTATAATGTATTGGACCTTCAAGTCAAAGAAGACAAAACTCTATTGCAACGAAAACCAAAAATCGAACCCATGTTTTGGTTTTACATAGATTAAGAATCAATAAACACAAGACAAAAATTGAAAAACAGATTAAGAAACGCTAGATGCCATATCCATAATTCTCAGAATTTGTAAGTGGGCACTCCGCCGCCCCACACGGTGCGGAAAGTGAGTTGAGAGCGTTGGATGTGAATCCTGTTCTCTCCCCACCGAAGTTTCAATCTCTGGAGATTCTTTAGCAGGACTTGGCTAACAAATAAAATTAGTATGAACAATCCAAAGCTGAATTTGCGCAAACAAGCATGTTGAAGTGAGTGACTACCTGAGCGGCGAATAATTGAAGAGAAAGGGCTCCTTCTCGACTTGAAGAAAAAACAACCCATTTATCGACTTCTCCGAAAAGGGAAAAGTTGTGAAAGGATTAGAATTTAGAAGTTGATGGGACTTGGGCGGCAAATGGTTTGATCCAGTGTTTGAATGGTTTTTGCGTTAGACTATATATATATATATACACACACATAGAGAATGAATGAATGTTGACGCTTGTAGAAGTGGGATACGGATATTTCCATCCCAGGTTTGGCACAACTTAAAGCAGACGTTAACTAGTGCTATTGGTTTGTCAACCACAGCTAACAATTTCAATCAAGCACTGGGACTGGCGTGGGAACTGACGAAGATAAGCCTTTCGCATTTGCAGCATTTTGGTCACGAATATGATCGGTTCACCGCCCAAAGACATTGCATATCGTTCAATTGGCAATCATTATGCTCTCCCCACTACGGAGCTCATCTTTACGAAGTATTTTTTAACTCAAAAAAGTCTCCCTAACAGAACTAGGCAGCCTAAAGTAAAGATTCGGATAGCAAAAGAGAAAATCTATACGTTGAGTGGAAACCATCACCATAAATGATTCCATCTAGATTTTAACATCCACAAAGGTCAAGTCAGCAACCTGTAATGTAAATTATCAACAGCCCCAACAATTACCAAGAAATTACCAAATATAACTTGAATAAAAGAACAATGTATATGCGATACGATATGCTACAACAAATGACAACAGGCTCGATCACCCCACTAGAACCAGGGATTTTCATGATACTTCACTAGAAAATGTGAATGCCGAATCTCTTGTAATTAGCTCTGTAACTATGTGCTTCGGCAACTAGTAAATTACTTTCAGACAGGGTTTTCCCACTTCCATCTTCGTCCTACCTCCTCAAGAACCTTAGCACGTGCTTGGCTTTTCCTTGCATCATCCTCTACCCAAGATCTGCGTTCAGTGCTTCCATTTATAAGAAATTTAATAGAAAACATGATCATAACTGTTACTATATTATATCCCTTTCACATCAATGACTGTCTGAATTAAGATTTCACACTATTTCCAAACAAAAACCATTCTCCATTCATTGTAGGAAATAACCGAGTTAGCTCTAAAGTTTATTCACACTTTCATGTACCAAATTAGGTAACAGCATATTTAGGCTGATACATCAGGTTCGTGTATTCTTTCAGATGAAGCACTATGTTTAAGGGGGGAGCAAATGCTAAATCAGCTCTTAATCCTATGTGGAGTTGCTGATAAAATTATCCGGCCACCACATGTTCTACCATCGTGGAATTCAGCTGATGAGTAACAAATGGATAAATGACAAAATGAGAGGACAATGATGTTTACCTAAGAATTCGAAGAGCTTCAATTTCAGCTTCAAGTATAGATTTTGTATCAAGCATTCGTTCCTGCTTGGTCTGCAAGTCACCAAACAATTCATTTACACTACCCTGTTCGACTACATAGGCAGCCCTCTCAGATGCAAGTTTTGCTGACAACTCAACAACCTCTTCCTTCAAACTTGAAAGCAGTTGCCTCTGACATTCCATAGCAGCTTTCTCTTTGGTGCAATCAGCAGAAGTTTTTACCTGAAGAATTTCCTCTTGCTCCAATTCATGTAGAGTTTTGGTGTAAATTTCCTCCACATGCAAACCACGTCTTCTTTCTTCATCCTTTTTCCCGTCCCAGTACCTTTGTATATCTCCTCTGTTAAGTAACTCAAACCTAATTTCTTCCATTGCAGATTCCCTTAAAGTATTCTCAGCTTCCTGTCTCAATATTTCATCAAAAATTGCAGCTGTCATCCTGCCACTTGTCAATGCCACTGCTACTTGAGCTTTTGTCACAGGTTTATTCGGCTGAAACCGTCTTGTCTGTCCTGAAGTATATAAATAGAAAATTTATTCCTTTATTAATTCTTTAGAATCTTAAAAATCTACTACTGCAAAGAATGAGTTAAAGCTTGCATTGCTAAAGAAAATGAAGAGGAAAAGATACCAAATACTTTTCTGATTATACTTCTGTCCTGAGATGTCATGTCAAAGAGAAGTTCCGGGGATGCATCTGAACTCATCTTACCCACATCCATATAACCTGCTTTTGTTCCTGACATCTGGACTGCAATCAAGTCAGGTTTTTAGTGCTATGATAGGCAAATGAAAAATTATATTAATTTAGTGTATTTAATAATTCTACGAATATATAAATAAAAAACAAAAGAAGTAACTTTTACCTGTTCTATTATTCCTGACGGTACTTCATATTCTAACTGAGCTTTCCAGTCGATCAGATCCTGCCGAGAAATAAACCTGCCGAACCAGAGATGCACTTCGGTCTCTTTTCAAAAACAAAAAGAAAAAGAAAAGAATGGAGCATGAATTGCTAAAAAGAATCTACTGAGTAAAGAAAACGCTTACTTATCAGGATAAAAAAGGAACCTTTTCTCCAGTTTTGTACTGTCAGAACCGGAACTTGCCCCTGATAGCTTGCTAGGTATGAAGCCAGCCTCTGCCAAGGCTAATATGCAAACCCAGTCAAATATTTTGGTAAGACATTACGAAGCCATATCCAAAGTACAGGAGCAACAAGCAAGATCATGAATTACATTGAACATATTGAAAATCTGAATCTTCAGCACTTATATCGTCAAAAGCAGCAACCACGGAACCGGAGAGTGATATAGATGGAACAATTCTATGTTTTGGGTTCCTGTGCAAAATTAATAAGCAGCTAAGTAAGGGTTGACAGAATTCTTCCTAGCTTTTTAATATTCCAAATGAAGTTATCACCTTTCCAGCAATGAATTGAGGCGGATTAACCACCTCGCATATTCTCTTCTGGAGCACAATTCATCAGCCTTTATCACATCTTCAATAATCTGTATGCATTAATACATAATAGATGCTTAGAACCAAATTAAAGGCCCTTCCATATCAGTTTACAATAAATCCACTGATCATTGGTCTCAAATGTTAACTACGATTTGGAAAAATAAAAAACAAGAAGAAGAAGCAAAGAACTTGGGTTTATACCACTTGTTACTGGTTTGGTAATATAAGAATTAGATTTTTGTTACTGATTTCTCATACAGGCTCTCGATGCTGGTACAGAAATTCAAGTAAAAAAGCAGCCTTGTTGTTTTTAACTACTATAGTCATTTTGGATTCAGTTGTGATCTTAAAAACATTCTAAGTTTAATAAATTTTGGATTTATTCCCCAGGTCAAAATGATGTTAAGTTTACATTCTAATAAGAATGGACATTTAGGTTAACTAAAGGATCATGAGCAATTGAAGACTATGGGGAAAACCATTAACTTTTTACAGATATGACAGGTTAATCTAATACCTATGTATAAAGTTTTTAGTAATATAGAAGTCTCTAAACTTGAATGAAAACTTTCTTAAACAAACCTTTAATTTCTTCAAACTAGATAAAGCCTCCAATTGAGCAGAATCCACAGAGGTAGAGATTTTAACAAATTGATGCTTCTCCTTATATACTGGTGTAAAAGACAAACAAAACTAATTATTTCCGCAAGAAATAAGACAGTAAAATTTCACATCGGAACCAATCACAAAATTCAAGACACTCTTGCTTCTGTCAAGATTGATATATTGTAATAACATAGAACAACAAAAACCTATAATCTTATACGTTAGTCTCTATTTCACTTTCGCCAATCATATGTCCAAAAAGAAAATTTAACAACATTTTTACAACAGATTCGCCATCATGAATGTGAAAGATTCCAAAATCCAGATTTCAATGTCAAAATGAAGGAAATACTAGAATCTCATGGAAAAAGTACCAGAAGTTGGAGCTTTGGCAGAAACATCAGGTGCAAAATTTTTAACGACCTGAGATTGAGACACCCCTAAATTTTCACCAAAATCCGAGTCCTTACATGTTTTGTCATCTTTAGTTTCACTTTCACCTTGAAATGTCACTCCACGCAAAGTGTGAGGAGTGTGCAACTGCCATTTAATTCCTGTTTAATAACACCAAAAAAATCAAAGCCCGATTAAGCACAGAACCAAACAACAAACAAAGAAATTCATATAAAATAATGAGTTGGTAGAAATGAAGAGAATTTACCCTTACTAGAGAGCAAAAAGAATGCAATGGTAGCAACAAAAGCAGCGGCACATGTACCAATTACAGCAAAGACGGTGGGAAAGCCTTCAATTTTCTTTTTCTCGATAGGTTGAGGAGGTTCGACAAAAGCCCAGCCGTTGCAGTCATATGCGGGGGGAGCAGTTTGGTCGGGAGAGAACCAGGAGAAATGAGGGCGAGAATCAGCGGGAGAAGCGGAGAGACGGACGAGGGTAGGGCTCCTAGTTCTGAGGAGGGAGGGTGAAGGACCGAAAATGGAGAAATTGTGGCGGCGCAGCCGAGGAGTGGCAGCTGCAGTGGTACGAAGGAGTAGAAGGGAGGCAGGTGCCCTAGTAGTCGACGGTCCCATCTTCAAATGTAAAGAAGATGCGCTCTGTTCAAGTCAATTGAATTGTTTTTAAAGCTAAATCAACCCTGAAAGTTCTCTAAGGTCGTTCTTGGTACATTTTTAGACAGCACAAAATTTTATCGTGCAAAGCTCCAAAACGAAAGTGTCAAATTTTTTCTTACATTTCTGTATTTAGGAGGATGATGAGTGGTCATATATATTACTATGCCTTTTTTTTTTTCAATCTTCATTTTGAAAAGGATTAGTGATTAAAAAAATTGTTAACTTCATTCAAGGATGAGTGGGTCATATATAATATTATTTTTTAATCCTTATTTTCAAGAAGATGAGTTATTTATATATATAAATCTTCTTTTGAATTATGTTATATTCTCATTTT
>JANIPM010000003.1:37128129-37143522 GCA_027478405.1 Erythroxylum cassinoides
ATATCCATAAAACACATGCAAGATGCTAAATATAAAGTTCTAAAAATATATAAAATATGATTGTATCAATAACTTTTGATTGCCTTGAGTTTTATAAATGACTTTACGTATGAATCTTTTGATACTATTGTTGAGATTGCTTTGAGTGGACTTTAAAGTCCTGAAGTTGTGGTTGGATGTGAGTATTGAAGTCATAGAAGTGTGTTTAAAAATGTTTGTAGGTTTCAAGATTTTAAAAAACACAGTCGTTGTGCTACCCAAGTTAAAAAAACATAGATTTTCAGTTAGCCTTACATAGTTGGATTAAGGATATTGTGAGTGTCCTTAGCCCAGTTATATGGTGGTTGTCATGGGCCTGATATGATACCGGGTCGTGATACGTGTATCTCAATTTCTCTAGAACCTATCATAACACATGCCCATGTCAAAAATCAAATATGCATAGTGATTTACATTATCACAAAAATGACCGTGTACGTGATACTGAAAATAAATGAAAATCGCATGTGCATGTCCTGAGTCACACATCACCGTGACTTATATGGTTAGTTCCACGATTATGTAACTGACTATGTAAGTACAAGACACACACTAAAAACCTTTTTTTCTTCTTCTTTCCCACTTCTCTCTCCCCCTTCCGCCATCCACTTATTGCACCTCTCCCTTCTTTAGCCTAATTCATCATTTTTTGAGTGATTTTACAACATCTAACTAAGTTTTTCTTACCTTTTACATTAATTGTACTTAGACATTTGAGTGTTCTTGCAAATCTTAGGGTTTTTCATCCCCAAATCACTAAAGTTATGCAATTATTGCATCTTAGGGTGATTTCACCAAGTTTTGTGATTGATTTTTAATTACAAGTTGAATTTCATTCTTTTCCATACAAATTATTGAATTGATTTGATGAATTGCATACAAACTGGATGAAATTTGAGTCGAGTATGCAAAAATTTCTCACTATGTGATAAATTGTGATGATTTTGTTTTGTTAGGCTTATTTTGTTTTTTATAGTAATTAGATATTATTCCTTAGTTTAATTTCATTTCAATATAGTATTTTGCCTGAATTAGGTATTAATTGTTTTTAGTACAAGTTTAATTCTTAAATTGTGTAGTTAAATTTTCTATTTTTAGGAATTGCATTTGTACTTATATGATTAGATTAATTTTGTTTGTTACTTTTAATTATATTAATAATTTTTATTAGTTTAATTTTCTAATTGTTTTTATTAATTACAATATTATTAGTTTAAGTTGATTTTTAATTGTGTATTTTTCACAATTGCATAACGTAATGAGCATACAAATTAAGTGTGGGGAAAAGCAGTTTGTTTGTATTTATATTTATTATTTTCTAGCATTTTATCTAGTCTCGTGATTTCAGGGACAATGATGAGAAGAACTGAAGTTGCGCAATAGCAAAGAGCAAAGGAGATATCAAAGAATCGATAGAGAGGATAGGGGTCATCTCAAGACTCAAGTAGAGCTCGCTCACCACTAATGAGGTAGACTTTAGCATATCTATTGGAGCGACATGAGATGTTGCTTTTCATTGCTAGGGCTTATGATGAGCAGTTCTAGAGGTTTAAAGACAAGAGATTTCAAAATGTTAAGAGTGCGGTCATGGTTCTTTAAGATCATAGAGGCCACGTACTAGCAGCTTACACTCTAAGTGTCCACCATGTTCTTTATGGAAAAGGGTCGTTACGACGAGGATGAGCTACATGGATTTCTTTTTGATGATGGGCCTTTATGATCGAAAAGTTATGTAGACATAACAGTACATAAGACTTAGGATAGATTTGTTGTATGATGTACAACCATCATTTCTAGTGCATCATCAGCGAGAAAAATACCTACAATAGAGCAAACCCAAGGCATTCACCCCATGACATCATGCACTCAAATACATCCACAAGCTTCTAATTATACACCAAGTGAGCAAGGGATAGCTTTGGAGTCATTGACAACCTAGATGTGTTCTATCTATAAGGTGTGAGCGAAAGGATGCTAGTACACTTGGAGCATGCCTTAGTCCAACTTTTTAGCATTAGAGCAAGGAGGGATGATATGGATTAGGCCCTATATAACATGATTAGGAAAGAATATGGGAGTCTTCTGGGAGGCTATCAATAATGAGGCAATTTGATACCATGGTCGCCTTCAACTTAGATGCTATGTCGAATATGCATATGGTACATATGAGATAGGGACTGACAGGAGACATATATCTGCTAATTGGGGTCCCAAACAAGCAAGCAGCTTTATGAGTAGTTGAGGATTGCCCCAATATAGTATAGCAACCATCGAGACAAGACTCACCACCATCTAGCAGATACATCATCTTCGATTCTTTAGCCATATGATGCTCAAAGACCTAGGGGTCCTCCTGCAACCAAATGTCACAATTAACAATTACAGGGGAAATCTATAAAGTATATACAAGAACACTTATTTTTCATATTGGCCTTGAATTCTTACTTCATCCTCTCCATAACATCATAAAAATAACCGATTGTTGTCAGCTAAACAAAGTACCTTCACCAAAAGCTCACAAAATTGGATGACAATTTAGGACCAAAATTCATTATCTTCAAATATAATTCTAGAAACATCCAATTCAGCATTAGACCTAGCATGTTAAGATGCAACCTACTTTTCTCCTTTAAACATTTTTCTCAACTTTTTATTCATCATAATAAAACACTGAATTGATAAGAAATTTTCTGCAAATCTTGTAATAATAGGACGACACAAATTCCTTCCATTGGTGAAATCCTTTCTTGTTAATTAATTTGTAACCATAATTAATCATCTATAGCTATCGATGATTTGTAACTATTGTAAGATTAGCAACTAATTTCTTATTACTTCAGTGTTTTATTTTAATGAAGAAAGAGTTGATATAATTGTTTACAAGTGATAAGTAGGTTGCATCTCAGGATGCTAGGTCTAATGCTGGATTGGAGGTTTCTAAAATTATACCTGAAGATAATGAATTTAGGTCTCAATGTCAAATTGTCATTTGATTTGTAAGCCATTGATGAGGGCACTTTGTCTGGCTAATAGTGATAAGAAGGCAAAAATGGTTTTTTTTTAATACCATGGAAAGGGCGAAGGAAGCAATCAAGGTCAATCTGAAAAATAGGCCTTCTTTATGCATACCTTATCTTGTAGTCATCAATGAGAGATCAGAAAGACAACTTTACTCTTTATTGTTTGCAACTAAGGCATTTTTTAATCCTTGTGTCTATTTTAGACAAATTTTTACAAAGAAAGCTAAAGTTAATTGGATAATGCTATTAACTATTACAACAATTGAAGTATATGAGATGATGTAAGATCTCTTAAACTCACAAGTGGAGATTTATAAGGATTCTTCTGGTAATTTTGGGATGTCAATTGCTATTCGTCAAAGAGACAAACTTAATCCAGGTATATATTTTTTCACTTTTGATATTTGTTGAAAATTAATTATCATTTTATTTTGTTTATAATACTACTTTTGTTGTCCTACAGTTGCTTAGTGGAACCAATTTTGGAGTGGTGTTCCAAAAAAATTGCAATGGTTTGCAATCCAAATTCTAAGTCAATGTGTGAGTACAATAGGGTGTGAAAGGAATCAAAACACATTTGAATTCATCCATTCCAAGAAAAAAATAAATTGGAGCACAGAAGACTGAATGACTTGGTCTTTGTTCGAAACAATTTAAAGCTTTAAGAAATGTATGTTATTATCATTATCAAATTGGATATAATTTCATGTAATTTTTTTACAATTTAATTTTATTGATTACTATGACTCTTAATAGAACAAGTAAATCTGTAGATTATATTTTTCTTGATCATATTAATCTTTTACTGAATTGGGTTTCTGAAGAGTTAGATTTGATAGATAAGAGTGACTTGGAAGATAATATTGGATGGAAAAGTATTGACATGTTATTTGTGGCAATTAATTTGAATGATGATGATGATAAAGCTCCTCCTAATGATGAGAATTTTGTACCGAATGAAAATTGGGATAAATGTGATTTGAGTGGGTATTCGATTGAATAAAGTTCTAGGTATTTATTTCTCCCCTTCTTTTAATTTCACTTATATTTAATGTATATGTTAAATTCTATATATACAATATGAATATACTTTTAAATGTTTTTATTTGGGGCTTCACTCTAGTTAGTTATTTCCTCGACACAAACTCCTGTTGTAAATTGTAATTGTTAAAGAATCATAGATGTGTATTATTCTTTTTATTTGACATCGTGATGTAATTATTATTTATTATATGATGAAATTGTAATATTTTAAATACTTTGTATTGTTCTTATTTTTACATTTATATGATGATTATATGATCTTTTTCATATTAATTGTGGTTATTATTTACATGTGAAATATGTGAAAATAGTATTAATAAAAATAAATAAATTTTTATTTTAAATTTCTATTATTATGATTTTTGGAGAATGAATTGATGCAAAATTATAAATTATACAATATGATATATTGAGAGATTATTTTATAAATTCAGAAAGTACTTAAAGTGATACCCAATATTGACCAATATCGATATTGTACCATACCATAACCAAATTTAGTATCGAGACTGGTACGATATTCATAACATTGGGTTTGGGAAGGAGGGGAAGAAGAAATAAGAAAAATAAACCTAGTGTAAAATAACATCGTTTTATATTGTGAGAAACAGAAACTTAAAACTACATGATTTTGCTTCATCTCCTTTTATGTCGATGGCTTAAAACGATGTCATTTTTTTCTGTACGTTACTCAAGCCTCAAGCGAGGCTCGAGTTTCTTATAATCATCTGGCTCGAGGCCTAATTAACTTAAGCCTGGTCCATTAACCATGGGTCAGATTGGACTCGAGCCAATTGTCAATCCTGGTCGAAGAAATTTCATTCAAACCCTCCAATAATAAACTTTTGGCTTCACTTCAACCAAATTAAAAACAACTATATATATAGAACTCAAGTTTCATGCCACAAGTTTATTCTTAAAACTAAATGATTAGAATTATACAACATTTAAATTATTAAGCTTAGGTATTTTCTAAAACCACAAAAAATATATATTCAATATATTAGTATTTTTGTTAAGGTAAAAAAATTAATTTAACATCAACGTTTACGTCTAAATATAAATTAGACCTTTATGAATTAGAACGTTAAAAACAAATATATTTTTTTGACATTCAAATTAGAATTTCTTCAAACTAAATAAATAAATTAAAATATGATTGCTAATTTTCTATTAAATCATTGAAGATATGGCAATAATATATACATTTTTTAATAACCTTATGAGTCTTACAATGTCATGTGTGGACCACGTGGCTCTATAAGACTCCTAAATTCTTTAAAAATTTTCAATTAAATTTATAAATCGGACTAAATTCAATTAAATATAAATAGTTAATTAATTGTAATCTAATTACTCTAATGTATTTAACCTTAATGTAATTAAATCCTATCCCCCAAATTACACAACCCTATATTTTATATCTATCTCCAAGTTATTTTAATCTCTTTGTCGCCATCTCCCTTATCCCTCTCATCTCCTTCATTCTTGTTGTTTAGAAGTTGTGTGATTTTTAAAGGCAAGATAACTTCTTGCAACTTACGCCACTCGAGATCTTCAAAATCATCATCTTCATAAACAACTCCGAGCCACCCAGACTCCTTATCAAATCAAGTAATAGTGCCTAAATAATATTGACCTCCAGACAGATTCCTCGTTCTTCTTCCTTCTAACCATCCATCGAAACTTGTAATTCCAAACAACTTCCGACTTTGAGTCGCATTTTTATAAGATTCTAAATCACTTACTCTAGTTAAGTCAGCATCACTTTGGCATTTTTATAAGATTCTAAATTACTTACTCTAGTTAAGTCAGCATCACTTCTACTAACTTTTGTCAACATATCAAAGACGTTATTGGTCATTATAGCAGGTTCACCTAGTAACCAAAAAACTCTCATTTGAAGAGATTTATAATTTGAGTTGATACTTATATTTCAATCCATTTTTGCCTTAAAATTGCAAGAATAGTTGCGAAAACAATAAAGGAAATATAATCAAACTCGTGGTAGATGTTCAAAAACAACTTCCAAACAGACAGGATTAGGGAGATGGAAGGGATGAGAGATGGCAATAAAGAGGTCAATATGAGTTGAGAATAAATTTAAGAATATGTACTTTAAGGATTGGGGATTAATTAAATTAATAAATTAGATAAGATGGTTAATCGGTTTTATTTAGAATTAATTATTTAATCAAATTTATTAAAAATTTAATTTAATTAGATACTTGTAATGAACTTATGAGCCTCATAAAATTACATGGCCTACACATAATATTGTAGAACCCACATATTAATTAAAAAATATATATTCTTTACCACAGCATTAATGACATGATGAATAAACTAACAAATCATGCTTTTATCTATTTTCCATCTACTAATTCAAATGCTAAGATTAAGGGAGCAGATTAAGGGAGCACTTCTTACCAAAAAAGAAAATTGTTAATTGAATTAGAGAAACAATCATAGCAAATAGAGTAGAAATGAAAGTAAGTCTTAAGGAATTTATGAATTCAAGTATTTTGTAATTCTTATTACCTTTTCCGCTCATTCTTTCAATTGTAGCAAAAATGACTGAGCCTTTATAAGGATGTTCAAGCTCAACTTTTGTGAATAATTTTTTTTTCCATAAAAAATATTAAAGTTATGTTCTAAAATGTTGAAATCAAATTTACTCTATCATTTTGTTAACAACGTATACTTCATCGAAGAAGAATGGAGTAAAAAAGAACCAAAAGAAAAGAATATTAGGTGGGGAGGTACATCCTCCACTAGGATTCAAACCATACCAAAAAAAGAAAACAGAAGAAAAGTTAACATCAAAAAGACAGTTTCTAAAAGAGGCTTCTCAAAATTTTCTTTTGACCATATATCACAGGCGAAGGAATAAAAGTGAGCATTGGAGTCATTAGCCCGTGCAGGTGTTCCATGGAACTGTAGTCCGTCATAACCTCAACTTCAGTTATCGGTTTACGCCCCGAGAAAGAGGATTTCAGCTCGTGCGGATTCTAATACCTTTTGTCAATTGTGGTGATACAAATAACAGATCAACTAGGTTTGCACTTACCCCTACTAGATCGTTGCGAATAGCTTCTTAACTCCCAGAAATCACATTGCTAGGCTACGTCAATCCCAAAATGTGGGTAGGGAAAATGACAATCTTTAAGTGAAAATAGGCAAAGCTGAAGAAACCAAAGAGAACAGTAAGCAACAATAAACTAGCAAAAATACACAGCATATATCCTATTCTTTATTCCCTGGACAACTGAAATAAAAACCACAAACACATATTTCAGTCCGATGCTTCATGGGCAGTTAAGTTCTAGGTTTACCCAACTAAAACTTTCCACAATCCAAAAGCGTTAGTTATGATGACGTGCAGCCCCCCTCCTGCCCCTCCCACCATAGTCATAACCTCTACCATAAAAAGATCCACGAGGACGACCACCGCGTGGATGTCCACGCCCACCTCGGCCTCCTCGATACCTTGGAAAGTCACCAAAAGTCTGCACCAACAAACAAAACAGGATCTTAGTAAAAAACTGAAGACTCTTTGGAAGTGGCAAAAGATACAGAATGAAGTAAAGGAAACAGAGGAGAGAGAAACAACAGTACCTCGGTGTCTATTTTCATCTGATCAGAGAATCTAGTTCTTCCATTTTGTGAATCATGACCAAGGGTGTTGCTGGATAGTGTATCGAAAAAGTCATCCTTGTTATAAACAGGCTGTAACAGCAAACAAGAGTTTTTTGAAAATGAGTCAGAAAGATCAAGAAGGTTTACAATAAGGAAATGTCATTAATATATCCAACTAAGCATCAGAGTTGTGCATAAATTAACCTTAACATCAACCTTCGGAACATCAACAACTTCATCTTGAGAATCATCCTCATCACTGAGTTTACCATCTTCTTTATACCTCGAACGTGATTTATTAGTCTTACCAAGATGACCCCACACTTCATCCTTCTTGAATTTTTCATTCATTGCTTCAAAATCAAAATCCTCTGTAAACTTTGTTACAGGATTTGAGCTCTGCACCGGAAATAATTGTAACCCATCTTGAGAAGTTTCACCAATCAGCAATAGAGTATAAAATTACCTAGTCAACTAAATTTTTCTGCAAACAATGAACTCGCTCTACTGATACCAAAATGTTGGGTCCATAGACAGGAATACCCCTAACTTTTCATGGCCTCATCCACATATTAAGATTTTTTTCTACATATACTGCCAATACCAATTTCCAAGGAGTTGATTCCATCAAAGCTAAGAAATAACATATCCACAATACCAAATGTACCTATATGAAAATCAGTGAAATCAAAAACATTTGACACCCTCCATCATACTAAATTATTGACTTCAATGTAAATTTCAGGCAAAAGACTGAGCATGAAACTAGTAGCAAATGCATGCAAACATAAAAATGCAAGTAAGGCATTACCCCAGTTCCTCTTCCTCTTTCTCGTCCTCTGTATGCAGGACGAGTAGTGTATGAAGATCCATTTGGCTAGGAAACAGAAGCATAGACAGCAAAAAATATGTTAGAATCCTTGAAGACATTTTCAAATAATTGTACCCAGTTTGATAAGGAAAAACCTGAAGTAAACGACCTTGTCAGTCAACTTATGTCAATGATGCATAGAATAGTCAAACGTATCACTGCCCCATAGAAGCAACTACATTTCTCACTCAATGATTTGGAACTATCAACAAACTAAAGTCACCAATTCCTATAAGGCTTTCTCAGCCACTTATCTAGAAAATAAATGTTCACATCTAGTCCTATATGAATGCTGAACTTCTCCACAGATGTACTGAATATCCACCAACACACAGGGCCTCTTGATGACTTGATCTCATAAACATAATTGGTAGCATCTATAGTTAAATTGTGTTATGTTTTGCCTCAGAAAAAAGCATGCAAGTCAAGTTATCTCCTAACATAAAAAGAAATGCGGATTCATGCATAGGTAATGGAACAAAATCACTATCAACACTTTAACATATATGAATGACACACCTTATTGTTTACACGTGAAGTAACAGGCAACGGAAGTATTGGAGGCTGAGCTTCAGAAGCAACTGGCACCAACGGTTCTGATGATGCTGCTGACAACACCTGTACAACTTCCACATCTTTATGATGTGTTTGGACAGATTGAGTAGAAGGGAGAATAGAGGATCCAGACTGCAATAATTGGCCAGGTGTAATCAGTGAAGGTGTGGGAGTTTCTACACGAAGAGATTTAGATGCCCCAATAACAGCAGATGTAGTTTGTGAAGAGGTTGGGTATGGAATTGCCGGACCAGAAATTGGACTGGACTTATTGGAAATTGCTGGCACAGTGACGTTTAACTCGGGACTGGATGTAGTCAAAGGAGATACTGTCGATATGCCAGTGGTCAAATTGGCTGTAGTAAGTGTCACATTGGGAGCCTTATTCGGTATCAGACTTTGTAAAGTCTCGGAAGCAAGAGCTGTAGAGGGTACAAGAGGTAAGTTTGAAGGCCAAGTTGACTGTGATGAGGAAGTAGATGCCAAGTTAAGGGAACTAGTAGTTGCAGAAAGCATGGGAGATGGAACATCTGGCAGTGAAGCAGGCAAGTTGGAAGCAGTTATGTTTGATCCTGGCAAGTTGGAAGCAGTTATGTTTGATCCTGGCAAGTTTGAGGCTGTTAGGTTTGAACCTAGCGAAGTTAAGGCCCCAGAGGGTAAAGAAGCATTGAAATTCGGATATTGCATTTGCTGTGGTAGAGGAGGCATTGACAAACCCGGTGAAGGTCGAAGCAAAGACTGCTGGTGTAAAAGGGGTGGAAGCCCATTCGGTGCATAATAACTTTGCCAATACATGGGCAAGGCAAGCCCACTACCATTTGCACTAGGAGGGGGAGGTGAAGCTCCCCATGTCCCTAAACTGCCTCCTGGTTGATACAAAGGCAGTCCACCTTGGAATCCTGAGCCAGGTAGTCCCATTTGTGCATTATGGGATCCAAGTTCAGGCAACGACCCACTAACAGCAGAAGGCAAGCTTGTCGTGGTGGAGACTGGACGATGATAGTGAGACTGTAAAGGTGATTAACTGATTATAGCAGTGAGAGTAAATTCAAATCGTTGAAATTATATCATGCACTTAGAGATCATGTGCCCACCTGTATAATGGCTGGATCATTGTTTATGGGAGGCATAGGCTGAACTGGTGCTGAAGATTTAACCTGCAAGTCCTGTGAGAAGAAGCACAAAGAAGAGTTTAAGCATTTGAATGACTTGAGAATAAACTACTATCAGCCAAAGATAGAAATTAATATTTAATTCATAGATATTGGGAGCACATTCCCTTTAATGTAAGGCACACATAAAACAATATCGAACAACACTTCTTCCTGTAAGGTAATGAAACAAGTTATGTTAAAAGTTTCACCTGTAGTCCTTAAGGAACGGAAAAACTTGTATCCAGAACAGTCACATAATCCATACTGATTAGTGCAACTAGACAGTTCAACCGATGATTGGAAATTAAGCAGTAAATACTGGTTTAACTTTCCCATGGAATAGACAAAAATAAATGCCAACATTTAACATCCATGAAAAGATAGATATCAAAAGAGAAAAGAACTTAAGCTTAAAGTGAAGTATTAGATAATTTTCTTATGAAATCTTGAAATTTTAGTTTACCAACACCAAGAAACAAGATTATGTGAAACCCAAACAAATAATGCAAAATACCATCAGCCGAAGAACACAGATAAAGTACATATACACTTAATTAACCATCCAATGCTATACATTACCTTGATATCAGTTCCTCGAAACAATATGTATTCATAAACTCTATCACTAGGAGGGATTTGTGGACCATCTTTTTTCCTTCCTTCGGTTCCAAATGATCGAACTGCAAATACAAATTGAGGAAACAGCATATAAAAACTGTAGAAAGAAAAATAAGGTTAGCACTTATCTTAGATGCAAATTCGGCACAAACACACTAAAACCAACACTTCTAGAGTATGAATTTGGCTGGCAACCTTTGACATTGCTATAAATCATCTCGAGCGCAACAGATTTCAATTATCATTTCATCTATTAATTAACATTCTAGACATTCTGACCACATATTTGCAAATAAAAAATTATAACAATACCCACGTAAGCTGTTTATCCCACCAACTTCTAGTTTACAATTAACCAGACCCGTTAATGGTACCAACAAGTTTGACAAAATTAATTGCAAAATATATGGAATAAATAATCTATACTCAACAAGAGACTGACAAAAATTAAAGGAACAGTAAAAATCCATGTTTCAAACACTGCAACCAAGTCAACCCAGCAACAAAAACCAATAGTCATTCAAAACCCACCATAAAATTCTATGAAACAAAGAGGAAATCGAGAAAATGAAAGAAACCCCCACATCAGGTGTACCATTTTTCAGACCAATACTGGATTCCTCAGTGTTGATATTGTATAAAAGACCCTCGTAACGGATCTCACTCTTGGACGTCAAGCTTATCAAACTCCCTATGTAAGAGTCCACCGTCGAATTCGATCTGGACGTCGACGCCGTCGAATTGGTACTGTTCTCTGCTGCCATAACTTAATATCCCCTCTTCTCTTAGCTCCAGTCAATCTGTTCATACAATCACATATACTGTCTACTAATCTATCAATCAACAGCTATCTCCAACAATGGGAGGGAAATCCCCAATTAGTAGAGAAAGAAAATAGGGTTTTGATTCTGGCTCTGCGAGTAGGAGAAGAAGAACAAACGAACATCCAATTATGATTTTAAGTTCTTTTTTTACTTTACGGGGGTCTTTCGGTAATTGCGATGATGAAAGACACAGGGACTTGCCACGTGGTGACATCATGGACTTGTTTGTGTTACTTTCTGTTGAATTACAGTAGAAATCGAGACATAAGATGGAGTGGGAACTGATAGGATAGCAGTAAGCAGCCTCTAGCGGGGGTGTCGACCAATGTAAAGAATCTCTTGTCATCTATAATTAGAATATCATATCAGAAAGTAATATTACATAGTATTGAAATTTTCAATTTCAAATTCAACATTTCTCTCTCTCTCTCTCTCTATATGTATATATATTCAAATTCAACATTTTCGATAACTCAATAAGACCACAAAGTCCCACTGTAATGGATACCAAAGACTCCAAACCTCAAATTAAGATTAAGATCAAGCTCATTAGTAGTACTCGAGTTTCAAAATTCAATAGTATCCAACGAAACCATCCAACTCAACTCATTTTGCTCATATAAATCAAAAGGCCTAGTTTCTTAGTCTCTATCAGAAAAATAAAAAAAAATTCCTCATACATATTAGCAAAATTAGTCTAGTCCAATAAAATCATGCACTCGTTGATGACAATTTTGGGTTCTCAACTTGTCTCCAATTCTAACAAAGCTCAAGAGCTTATTGGTCCAAGCCCCCAATATATTGTTAAACTTGTTAATCTAATGTTATAAATATTGTACCAGTATTGATATCAGATTTAATTCTGGTATGGTATTGACCGATTCTGATCAATACAAAATATCATTTTAGGTAAGTTTTTAAATTTATAAAATACTCCTTAAATTTTTTAAAAATTACAATATAATCCAAATTTACAATAAAAGGGTCACTATTTAGAAAATCCCAATTCTTTAAATTATGTACATATACATCCATCATATAATGTAGCTTCTTTATAACCTAATGTTATGAATACCGTAACGGTACTGGTATCAAATTTAATTCCAGAATGGTACTGTATCGTTATCAGTTAATACCGGGTATCGCTTCAGGTAATTTTTAAAATTTATAAAATAATCCCTAATTTTTTTAAATTACAAAATAGTCCTTCAATATATTATACTGTATAATTTATAATTTTACATCAACCATGCTTTCAAAAATTATATATTATAATTAATTTAAAATAACTCATAAATATAAATCTCAATTCATAAATTAAAATAATTCATACAAGATTAAATACTAAGCTCTTTCTCACATATATATAACAACTAACATAATAAAAAATAATACACTATAATTACTTTTTTGAAAAATAGAAAAGAAACATCAATTACTTATTTGAAAAATTGAATATCTTAACTCTTCCTTTTTGTTTTTGAAAAAATTGACTGTTCTCGTTGTAACTTGTAGGTGCGTCGTTCTCGTTGTAACTTGTAGGTGCTTCTTTGCTTCTTTTTATGCACTGTTAATCACATCATTGCTCAGCTCTCACTTCTCAATACTTCTCATTTCTCAAGACGGCTCAACTCTCAAAACTCTATCATTTCTCTCTTGTAAAAAACTAAAACTCACTTCCACTTTGCATCGTTTCAGTTTTTACGTTCTTCTTCTTTTTCTTTCTTATTTTCTGGTTCTATTTCGCCCTTTTAGTGTGACAGATTGTTTATTTTATTTGTTGTTTTGGAAATAAACTTTGTTCTTTGTCTTTCTTTAGCTGACGTTCTTTTGAAAAGTAGAGATGAATTTGAGTGCTGCTCTGCAATTTTTTCTCTTTGTCTTCCTCTGCAATCTTTTCTTTTGGTCATCATCATCATCACACCCAGTCTAAAGTCCCGCAATGAAGCAGGGTCTAGGGAGGTCTGATAGTACGCAGCCTTACTCCTACATAATAAAGAGGCTATTTCCGATAAACCCACATGCAGATATGACATGAAGATATGAAAAAAAGGTCAAATAAATATAAAAGATGAAAAATAAAAAAGGTAATAAATAAAATAAAATAGAATAATAACAGTTCCAGACCAAACAAATAGAATAAAAAATAAAATAAAATAAAAATCTTCATTATATGATGCAAGTTTAGAAACAAAGTTATTAAGGAAATAATAGGCAAATATACCTGATATTTTGCAAAGTTTTACTTATACTGATATGCGGCAAAGTTCTGATCATCATTTTTTTAGTTGTGCATGTTATCTTGTGTGGAGACTATGCTACTTTAAATTCTTTTGGTGTTACACAAAAATGGTGACTGGTACGGGTGGCGATGACGAGAGAGTGTAGAGAAAGTGGAGATGAATCTGGGTGGGCAGCGAGGAGAGGGAGAAAGATCGCTAGTTTTTTTTTATACAAAATGGTCCTTCGAATTTTTAAGTTTAATACTGATGGTACCAAATTTCATGGCCTGCATTTGGTTAGCGTCTTCAACATGCAGAGACAGAACGAGACAGAAATCTAGAGACAGAACAGAACAAGAATTGGAGATAGTGAGGTGTTTGGTTACGGTGGACAGAACAGAAAAAATTGTCTTCGTCTCAATGACAGAAATGTGTTTGGTTGTAGTGGATAGAACAAAAAATAGTGTTAATGACGAAAATGCCTCTGCAGTATAATATATTGGAAAGATATAATTCATTGATTATTTTATAATTATATCAATATTTATTTGAAGTGTATGTGTAATTTGTTAATTACGATGAAATAAAATGAGAAATTAGGCATATTTATTGAAATACGAAATCTAAAAATTAACTATCTTACAAGTTAATTATCTTATTATTAACTTGTAACTGAAATAAAATTAATAATAATAATTATTATTATTATAAATTTTGTACCTATTATTATTATTATTATTATTGTTATCATTATTATTATGATGAAGATGATGATGATTATTATTAATTTATTATTATTATTATTATTGCAAAGGACGTGTTAGGTTTAGTATGTAATTCAGAAGGTTATTTTTGACATTTTCAGTTCTTGTTAGTAGGATAAAAAATTTTATACCACAGTCTTGGATGGAATAAAAATTTCTGTCTTCGTCCTTTGAAGACGGAATAAAAAAAGGCGAGGACAACATGCAAACACCACGAATGACAAAATTTTTATGTCCTTGTCCTCCATCCTCGCTTTTGAGGACGCTAACCAAACGCTACGTTAATATCGGAAGATCAATTCAATATTTTTAAGGCTATTAATTGTTTTCTCTATTATCGTTTGGAATTCCACAGGTTAAAGCCAAAGAGGTTCCTACCTGTTCGTATGCTTGCTGTCTTCAATAGCTAAAGACAGAACGGAACAAAACAAAACGGAACAGAAACTGGAGACAGTTGGATGTTTGGTTGTGGTGGACAGAACAGAAAAATCTGTATCTGCCTCTAGGACAGAATGTGTTCGGCTGCAATGGACAGAACGAAAAAATTGTGTCAATGGCGAAAATGTCCCTGATCCTTAAGATGATTAACAATGTGTTATGAATTGATAAGTTGATTATGAATGAGAAGCTTTAGTTAAAAATT
>JANIPM010000003.1:37152501-37177143 GCA_027478405.1 Erythroxylum cassinoides
TACTAAAACGACGCAAAATACATGGCAATTCAACGACGTCTACATTCAACGTCACCGAATTTTCCCACCTATCATGACGTCTAAAAAGACGTCGTAAAAGCCTCACACATTTCGCGACATCGTATTCGAAGACGACGCGAAATGTATATTTTTGTTGTAGTGTATTAAGTCAAACGCCAGACCTCAAAACCTAAAAAACTTATGTAATACAAAAGAATTTAAACAATTAAAACCTTTCCTGCAGGTCATACACTACAATTAAAATGAGTTTCAAGATTCAAGATTCATTATTTTAAAATTTTAAGTCTCTCCTTAAATGTAACTTTCTCGTATCTTTATGTCCTAATTTATAGTTTATCTTAACAGTCCGCGGAAGGTAGAAGATAAACAGTCCTGAGCATCTAAATTAATGGAAAACACTAATTAAATTGTGGAATGGCAAAAGATCGCATCTGACTTCACGGAATTAGAAGTCGAAGGTGAAAATTTTGTGGTGTGGATCTACGGTCTGATATTCAATCTTTATCCTTACCAGTTGACTTCCGGAAAGTGACTTTCATTCTTAGGATGAATTGTCCATAGGGTAGATAGATCTGGAGGCCGGACTATTAAGATCGTACGTTGAATCTTTTCGGTGCCAAGGATGAGCTAATGCAACAGATACCTGCTTATAAATTGGACTCAAATTTCATAGTACATTAAATATGATCTATAATAAATAAATAAATAATCTACGGTATAAATTAAATATTACCTACAATAATCATTGAAATTGTCAAATTGATGCCTTATCTTTTTCCATGAAGATTACACGATACTATTATAACCTAAGGTCACAAGGTAGTCTAATGGCCGATTGTTTGCATGAGATTTGGTTGAGAGCAATCTTTTTTTTTTTTTGGTTAGCCTACGAGGTGTCTTAGGAAGGTCTCAATTATGAGAAGGCGTCGTTAAGTCATCCACTTTTAGACTAATCCCCGCTCGCATCGGGTCAGCCTGTAAGGGGTAAAGTGCTGGCTAAATAGATTTCTCTATTATCAGGACTCGAACTCGAGACCTCTGGTTAACGGATGAGAGTGTTGAACCACTCACGCCAACCTATTTAGTTAGAGCAATCTTTATTTGAAAAAGGAGCCGACCAAGAATTTAGTTTTAGTATCTTACTAATGCCCAAGTTAACCCAAATGCAGTCATTTCTTTGAATCTTGGAACAGAGATTTAAGATAATAATCAGATCCGATCAATTGTTTTTTTCCCCCAATTTAAAATAAAAAATAGAAGCATCGTAACTAAAACAAAACTCAAACATGGTATTTAAGGTGCATACCTAAAATTAATGTTCAAGTAGTTCTTAAATAGACTTTCATCATCTAGCTAATAAACTAGCGCTTTGTATACGATCTTTTGGTGAACGAGTAATGTACACATGAATAATTACATCCCTAACAGTTTGGTTTTAGCCAAATTTGAGTTTCGTACTAGTTGACATGGGTTTCATCCTCTTTTTGTAAAGTTTTTTTTTATGGTCATATGTTCAATTAAATTAGTGACGTAAACGCTTCGGTGATAAATTAATAAGGGATAGCACGCAGATTTTGTACCATTTACAGGTGTCTATCAAAGACCGAGTTGAATGTTGTTGTTATACATGTGGATGTAAGGGGACCCTTTAATTACAGACTTCCGCACGCAAGAGATTCCCTAGATGCCTTGTGCCTTGCTACTGTATTTTTAATTTTTAACCCTTATCCTACACAATTAATATGTTATGGGGGAGTGAATTCTTGAAATGTTATCAGATGTGGATGCAGATAATATGAATCAGACTATCATCTATTAAAAGATACGTAATTTCAATGTATGCAAAAATGGTTCTTAAAAGTTGGTGGCAATTATTACGATGATAACATTCCATAATTAATCATAAGAATGTAAGCTTTGACGTTATAAGAAAAATAGCCATGAGATGAAAAGGGCTTCCATTTAATTTTCAGATTGCATCACATTTCCAACTTTTAGGAGAAGGTCTTTGTCGAGGGAGTTGGCAAGAACAGAGCAATGAGAGAGTTCTACTTCATCTTTATCTCTATCCATCCCATCATATATAAGCCAGCCTTGGAAAAGTGTTTTGCTTGTAAAACTAGGTAAGGTCACTTTAAATTTGACAAATTAGAATCACCAAAACAAAAATTAAAAGAAAAAGAAGAAGAGTTTTTGCATCTTCGTCTTATCACTTTGTTCCCTGCCAAAGATTTTATGCTTTTGTTGTTGTTGTTACATCGCCTAAGCCTATCCACAACTCACTAGGTTATAACTACGGTTTGAATTCCATTGACTTTCAAAGGAAATTTCTTTGAAACCATTACAATGAAGCTTCCATGCTAATCCATGTTAAATAAGAAGAAAAAAAAAGTGTTATTGAATTCAGAAGGAGCATAGGAAAAGAAATGGATACTTCCCTAGTTGTATAAAAGTCTCTGCCGGCCCATAATAGTTCTGCTTCATTTACGTTGAACCGTGGGCAAGCCAGAGGAAAAACAGGAGATCAATTTCTTAGCGTGTATTTCACTTCTGTCCAGACTTCCCTTCCTGTCATTTACACCCGAAATTTCCATTCCCATTTTCTGTTTCCATGCACGCACATACATAAGGACATAAAAATCACCCAACGCATTCCTCTCTCTGCAAAGAATATCACAACTTCATCTCTAAAACCCTAAAATCACCCAACACCATCCTCTCTCTGCAAAGAATATCACAGCTTCTTCTCTATAACCGTACTTCGGCTTACTTTTCACCAACCCAACCGACATCCACTTCTTCTTCAATGGCCTCCTCTTCTTGCTCTCAATCTAAACATCTTTCAGTTTTGAACATCACCTCAGGCCTCTTAACGCTTTTCCTTCTAGTTACTTATGTTACTGCAACTAGACCTGGTGTGACACTAATGGAGGAGGGCAGAGCTTTGACGGAGTTGAAGAACATGAAGACTCACTGGAGACTGTACGACAAGAGCTTTCTCTCCCGAGGTCAGATGTTCAACTTCTTCCCAAAGGGTACCCCTATGCCACCCTCTGGTCCATCAAAGAGGCACAACTCTGTCCAAAACTGATGATGATTAACCAAGTTCTTGCTCTTTCACTTAGTTTTGGGTTCTTTAGATTGTCTTCATTAGAGGGTTCAGAATTTTCTTTTTCTTTATGTTGATAATATTTAGGACTTGTGAGATCAGATCATAAGAATCTGAATCTTTTGAGTACTGTCCATTGATTCTTATTCTCAATTTTACTGTATAGTTCATTACGTAGGAGAAGATTCATGTTCGCCACTTTTGAAGTATATATCAATATAGGACCATTATTCCAAAATGATTGAAAATGTAAAACATTTTCATACATTTAGATTCTTTCCGTAATTACATGTTCGGAAAAAGGCTAGCTGTGCCTTCAAATTGATGAGTAGTTAGTGCATTTTCAGTCCCTCCCGCCGTAAATACTTGCTGACCTGTTTGATCAGCATTTGGCTTTGTTAAATTTATTGCTTAGATCAATCAAAGATTTAAAATAAACATTACCAGCTCTTGAGTCATCCAGCGTGGCTCTGTTTTCCCTGGACTTAATTTAATTATTTTGAACCTAACAGTTTTAATGTTTCGAATTAATAATAATAATTAAGATTCACGTTTAAATTGGAGGAAACCTATTTTCAAGTTTCTTTATATCTTGACGGAACTCTGTTGCTAACTTGGAAGTATTTGTTGGACAATTTTATCCATTCTTATAAAATTAGGCAATTATTAATTGCATTTTTCAGTTTTTAAATAACCTATCAGTTAAGTTAAAATAATAAAGTAATCCAATAAATGATCTAAATCAATCGGTCGAAATTTATGTAAAAAATAGATTCTAATCAGTGTGAACTGGACCAATATCAAGCATATGATGGGAAAGCCCGATATAGAAGCTATATATAAAGGTTAACGTCTCCTACAGTTGCTCATATTAATCGTAAGAATAAGGATTCTCTGATCTGTTAAGAAAACTTATATTTTGAAAAAACTATAGAAAGATTTTACTCGCGTCTCGGAGAGCAGCTTCTGTGAAGGCGATGAAGGATTCGCACTCGTTTCAACTTCGGAAAGCTCGTTTGAAGTTATAGAAACTGAAATTAGGTATTTTTCACATTTATTCGTTTTTGTCCTTTCACGTTTTATCTAGGATACATAACTTTACGTATTATATATAGTATTAGAGTGGTGACATGATTGGGTAGTTAAAAACGAAATTTTTCGGTTCTCTCTATAAGGTTTTTGGAGATTTAACTTCTGTTTCTCTTTTTTTTTTCTTGTTTTTTATTGCATGAAAGTAATATACATGTGTTTAGCCTTGAGAAATGGGATGAAAACGAGCTCGGGAGCCCAAAAATTTGACCCGAGATATGCCAAAAATTGCCTTTCTTTGGCGAGGGAGTGCCTCACTGTCGGGCACGTGTGACTAGTGAACAATGGTGCGACGTGTGCGACTTGTCTGGTGCGTGCGAGTCGTCGTGCTTGTGTGCACATCTCCGAGTCGTCGTGCTTGTGTGACAAGTGCTAGACGCATCCTTCGAGCGTCTGAAGCAGGCGCGTGCTCAACATGTGCCCTCTGCGAGACATATGACTGACGTCAATCATACGGAATTGCTACAATATTAAAAAAACACAAAATTTTCAGATTTCTTGTAAGGGTGCCCCAGGATGTTTTGGGTGAGTTTTCAGGTCCGTGAAATTTATATAGTGAATTTTTCTATTTTCTAGATTTATTACATTAGTAATAAATTAAAGTTTAACTAAAACTAAGGCGTTATGAATCCGATTTCAAGTAAATTTTTATACTTTAGACATCATATGAGAGAGATACTTTAAGTTTTCATGTCTCGAGTCTCATGTTCATTGTTCGAGATCACATGATAGTTACTTAAAAAAAGAATTGAGACATTCTGAAGCCATTTTTGAGTTAATTTTGTGCAATGAACTTGCCATAAGGGAGATACATGCGATTCTCATGTCTTGGGTGATCAGTTCAGTGTCCAGTGAGACACGATAGTCACTTTATTTTTCCTTTGCAAAAGTCTCAAATGAAGTTTTTCATAGAATGTCTTCAACACGAGTGTGTAAAGGTTAGACTGTGCATTCGGATTTTTGCATTTATTGATGTTATATTGTCACATACCATATGTATATAAAGAATGTAAGGATAACATAAAGATGTATCTTTTGTGTTTGTGGACTTTTTGAGTGCTGATGAGGATGTAGTCACCAAAGTGGCCTTTCAAGTTAGTATTTTAAATTGTTCTGCTTGCATGTTAGGGGATGTCTCTAATTTTATGTTTAGTTATTCTACTTAAAGTTGTTGGCCTTACATAACATTTTGTGATGTTGCTCAAATGATCTATTCGCCCAAAGGTGGTAATGTCATAAGAGTTGATAGTTTGTACTCTGATCGCTTTTATGTGGAAGTCTAATTGCATATATTATGTGTTCAGGTCAAAGGTGTTTCATAATATGTGTAATTGGATTTTTAGTAAAGATATTATTCAGTGGCTTTAAGTATTACTGTTATCCTACATTTGTGCAAATTGAATCAATGTTATTTTGAGTCACCTTTTCGATCAACAAAATCAGTGTGACCATTGAAACCCTGACCGGTTTTAATACAAAAAAGTGGATGAAGGAAGTATTGAATGCTATGGAGATAGCTGAGGTTGATATAGCCATACGGATGGATAGACCATCTCCACCGACATCCATGAGCTTGAGAGTTCATAAAGCAACCTATTAAGCCTGAGATCGGTCTAACAGATTATGTCTAATGACCATTAAGAGATCCATACCTAACCATCTTCTAAGTGGACTTCTGGACACAGACATAGTGAAGGAGTTTCTTTGTAATGTCTCCCAAAGATACATAGTCTCACCTAATGTTGAGACAAGTTCCTTGATGGAAGATTTATTCTCTATGAGGTATATAGGAGAAAGAGGATTAATGGAGTATATATCAAGAATGATTTATCTTCACAGTAGACTGAAGATGTTAACATTTCTCTTCTTGATGTCTTCATAATTCACCAGACTCTGAGTACACTCCCTCTATAGTTTAGTAATCTAGTGATGACATATTATTCGTTGGATGAGGAATGGGACTTCAATGTTTTGATTGCCCGTTGTGTTGTTGAGGACGAAAAATTCAAGCTTGCTACTCCTACAGCCCTCGAAGCAACTAAAGGGAAGGCAAAGATGAAACCCACTAAGATCAAATGTAGAAGACTAAATCTTCTCCACATACTGATGTTGGTCAATCCAATTCTAGTAAAGGTCTGCATGACATAAAAAAGCCAGCATTATGAGGCCTAGAAAGAAAGACTATGACCATCAGATAACTCCTTGGTGTCTTAATTTATGAATCTAATTTGCGATCGTCGCATTAAGTATTTGGTGGCTATATAGTGGAACATCTAATCATAATGCTTCCATAATGCAAAGGTTTATATCCAAGATAAAGCTAAATAAAGGGAAGGAGAAACTGATGGTTCACAACAATGAAGAAGTAGAAGTAATATCTATAGGGAATGTGTGTACTGAACTTTGTAGTAAGGTTCATTTGGGTTTTATATGACATATTTTATATGTGATATTTTGATCAATTTTGGATAAAGAGGGTTAACGTTTTGTATTTAATGCTTCTGTTGTACAGTTGTTGTTTAATGCAAAACATAATGGTACAACTTTCTTGTTATATGGTTTGTATAGAATGTGTCTTACCCCAAATTAGATATATGCTTCTTCGTATCTTGCTAAACAATTTATGAAATGAAGAACCTAATGAATGAGAAGTCATACATGGTGTGGCATAAAAGTTTAAGCCACATTTCCATAGTTAGGGTTGAGAGATTGATTAAGGAAAACATTTCTCAATTCTAAATTATAATGATTTAGGAACATGTGCTAACTATTGTAGGGATAAGTTGACTAATAAGGATATTGAGATCAACTCATGCTTTTGACTTGTTGAGTCTAATACATAAAGATGTCGATAGACCATATACAATTGCAATTCTAAATGTGTTCTGATATTTATTGATGATTATTCCCATTACACTTATGTGTTCTTGCTTAAAGACTAAAAGTTGAGAACTGATTGAAAAAATTCATCAAGATAGTCAGATTTGAATGTGGAGGAGAATATCATGACAAACATGGCGTTTTAGAACTTTAAAAGTTTCGTTTGCCAAATATTTATAATCAATTGGAATAGTGACTTAATTCACTATGTTGAGTAGTTCTGAGTAAAATGGTGTGTGGTCAAAAGGTATAACTGCACCTTAAAGGACTTGAAGAACTCAACGTAGAATAGGGCTATTCTACCTGATTATCTAGAAGTTTGAAAACTCAGCCTTGCACACATTCGTGTATGGGGCTACCCTACTGACATAGTATAATCCTTATTAAGAAAGACTGCATGCTCGTTCTGCTCATTGCAAGGTATCTCGACCATTTTAAGGCAATAGCTTTTACTGTATAGAAGGAGGGACTAAAATTGTGAAATCACAAACAACTAAGTTTTTGGAATACTATGTCTATGATGATGGTGGGCCCTTTGACCCTTCGAATAATAGTAGGGCAGATACTACAGTTATTATGCACCCATTCCTCATACAATTAGATCTGGTGGATTTAAGTCTTTGTATCATGCTTGTGTAGGAACAAGAATCCATCCATGTACACGTAGAGATTCCTGGGGGTGCAAGATCTAATGCAGTTAAGTAAATACACTAGAGTATGATGGCCCGCTATCCCATCCGATTACATATTCCATTAGGTGAACATGACTATGATATTAGATATGTTTCGAATCCAGTTACTTTTATAGAAGTTATTTTTGGACCCAATGTGGATGTGTGGTGGGATACAATGAATGACAAGATGCAATCCATGAAGCATAATAAGGTTTGGGAGCTAGTTCATTTATAGTGAAACTGCAAACTTGTCAGTTGTAAATGAAGATTAGAGTTAAAGGATTTCGGGATAAATTTCAAAGGTTTATGGGCTCACTTAGTTGCTCAATAGTTCACTCAGGGAGAAAGATTGACTCTATGTTACCTTTTCTCTCGTATCCTAGTAGGATACATTTTGAGTGATTAAGGCAGTTGTAGCTCATGATGATATAAAGTTACATCGTATGGCTGTCAAAACTGATTTCTTGAGTGAATACCTTTATGAAGAAGTTTATATGTTACAACCTGAAAGATTTTAGGATCCAAATGGAATTGATATGGTTTGCGCGTTATGCATATCAATATATGGTTTACATCAAACCTTCTGAAAGTAATACCTTACAGTTAATGAGGTTATGACCTCTTTCGGCTTCATGAAAAATAAAGTTAAAAGTTGTTTATATTATGAGGTCATGGGGAGCAAAATTATCTTCATATTACTACATGTGGATGATATATTGCTCACGTCAAATTACTTGACCATGTTGTATAAGGCTAAGCAACTTTTGGTCAAGAACTTTAACAGGAACGACCTTGGAGAAACATCTTTTGTCCTAAGTATTCATGTTCATCGAGAAAGATCTCAACACTCATCAAGCCTCTTATAGAGTGCATACATTGAGTATGTGTTACAAAGGTTTAATACGATTAACAGTAAACTTGTCATAGCACCTATCTCTCAGAGTAAGAGATAATCTTTGTCACAATATTTAAAGAATAAAGTAAAAAGAGAGGTTATGAGGAATGTTACGCATACTAGTATGGTTGATAACCTAATGTATGCTTGACTATGTACTAGGTGGGACATTGTATTTACTGTTTGACTATTTGGTCAATATCTGGTTAACCCAGGAGTAGATCATTGGAATGTAGTCTAGTGAGTGTTGAGATAATTAAAGGGAATCAAGGATTATATGTTGACATATAGAACAGTCAACAGACTAATCCTTGTAGGAAATTCATATTCAGATTTAACTATGTGTCCAGATGATCAAAAGTTCACTTAAGGTTACATGTTTTAAGTTTGCAAATAGTACAATGTTGTGTAAGAGTGTCAAGTAGACATGGGTGACTTCGATCATGCATGCAAAGTGCATATTATGGGGCTACTTCATAGACGGTTTAGCTCATAAACTTGATTTCTGAGTTGTTTATGGATGATTCAGTGGCTAGACCTATTTGGTTGTACTGTGGTAATCTTCTTGTTGTATTGTTTAATAACAATAAAGAATATCAAAGGATCTTAGCATTTAAAGGTAAGGTCAATTATTTGGCCATAAAGGTTTTGATGCAAAAAGGTGACATTAAAGCTTAGAGCATTTAAGGACTGAGGAAATGATAGTTGATCCTTTAACTAAAGGACTTCGCCCACTTATGCTTGTAACACAAGTATACAGTATAGGTGTTTTAACATCCTTAGACACTGTTAGTTAGGGGATCGTTATGTTTGCTCCGTATACATTTATGCATTTGATGTATTATGATGGTATGATGGTTCATCAATAAAGATGATCATTGTTTATCCTCGGTAGTACGTGTTATCATATATTGTCATAATATATATAAAAGTCTTAAGATTTGTGTCGATCTTAAGCATTTAAAAGTCATTGAGTATATATACAGATTGACTTTGAGCCTATATCATTAAGACACAAATAATTTTATACGGATATCCATAAAGCTTAACATGACATAGGAGGATATAAATTTTTGATCCCATAAAGGTTCTCTAATGCAGTTTAGCATTCAGTTGGAGAACATAAAGATTCTCTAATGCAGTTTAGCATTGAATTGAAGAACTTAAAAGTTCTCTAATGCAATTTAGCATTTATTTGGAGAACATAAAGGTTTTCTTTAATGCAGTTTAGCATTTGGTAATAGGAAACAAGTTTTCTCTAATACTGTTTAGCATACGATGGGAGAAAACAGGATTTATCTAATGCAGATTAACATAAAGTTAGAGAAATCGAGACCTACAAATGAAGATGATATAGTTTAGATTATAAAGGCAACATCTTAGTTTTCTCCACTCCATTTTCCTATTCATGTTAGTAAGGTATTAGGTATACCTAATTGTATTGGATCTGTCTCACTGATGACACATATATCTGATACTTTTCAATATCGAAAGCCTTACAGGACATAATGATGGACTTTCGTTATTTTTGGATTAAATATTTTGTTTTTAAACTTATTCGACTAGTTTAGTAGCGTGACTTAACTGAGTTTTTAAACTGTTTTTGAACTAGAGTCAAAACTGTAATTAATGCTTGTCCAAGGGGGAGAATGTTAGATAATTTTGTCCTTTCTCATAAAGTTGGATAACTATTAATTACATTTTTCAGTTTTTAAATAACTTATCAGTTAAGTTATATAATTTAATCTAGAGAAAGACAATAAAGTAACCCAATAAATGATCTAAATTAATAAATCGAAGTTCATGTAAAAAATGAATCTCAGTATGTGTAGACTGGACCCATATTGGACTTATGATGGGGAAGCCTAATATAGAAGCTATATATGAAGATTAAGGTCTCTTGCAGTTGCTCATATCAATCGTAAACATAAGGATTCTTTGACTCATTAAGAGAGCATACGTTTTGAGAAAATATAGAAAGACCTTATTCGCGTCTCGGAGAGCAGTTCTCGTAAAGACGGCGGTGGACTCGCGTTCGTTTCGACTTTGAAAATCTCATTTGAAGTTATGGAGACCAAATCAGGTATTTTTTGTATTTCTTTGTTTCTTGTCTTTTCACATTTGATCTGAGATACGTAATTAGGGTACCGTTACCTATTACAGTATTGATTACAATTAACTTGATATTAAAGGTTCAAGTATAATTGTAATGCTTTTAAAATGTTCAAGATAGAGTTTTAATGAATACAAATTTTAGTGGGATTAAACTTTGTAGTTGCCTACATATTTTAACAGAATTTAAAAATTAAAATATAAAAAATATCATGTTATAATAATGTATCAAACTTTAATAATAGATTTTTAAAAATAAATTAATGAAATCGCATAATTAGTTAATATTAAAAGTCTATTTTAATTGTTTTAAAATATTAGACTTGAAATTAAATACTATAAAACATTAAATTTTAAGTTATATTTTGATGAAATCTTAATATTGAAGTTAGCTTCTCACTTACAAGTAAAGGAAACAAAGTTATAGCTTACAATTAAGATCGTTACATTGGGCTTTTTCTAAAAATAAAATCTTCCTTTCCACGTGTTATGGTTTCATTTGCCGTGTATAGTGGGCCATCTAATAAAGTTCTACTACAATTTGATGCTAAGCACCTCCGAGACATGTAAGACAAAAACAAAATATTTTTTAAAGCAACAATCAAGCAATGAAATTCTTGCGTCTCCAAGTCTTCAAAATAAACAGGTCTCGTACAAGGCATGTCTCATAATTCAGATTGTATAATCCAAATCGAATTGTCTCCTCCAAGGCATAATTTGTCACCTTGACCAGATCACTGATTTTACCGAATAAATTATGGAGTTTGGATAAAGTTATAAATTACTATAAAGAATGCCAACTCTCTTTTCATGACCATGATAGTAAAAGAAGCATTGACTCACAGCAGATGATCGAACTAGTTTGTTAATCTGTGGGACTTGTTGAGTAGAATAACACATTGAGATCATTTATTATTAATTAAACATAAGAATATGAGCATGTTCAAGTAATCCAAATGAAGATTGTAACACAACCACAATTCACGTTTTATCAAGCTTGAGTGCTTCTTTGACAGATTGAGCAGAGTAGATCAAGTTTATCTCTACGTAATTAGTTAAATAGCCGCTAAACCAAATCCACAATGCTTCTTTTTTTTTTCTCCCTTTGCTGCCCCTCGACTTATGTCTAAAAATGGCGTAGGTCCAATATAATAGGGAATTACAGGGAAGGTAGAACAGCTGTCAATCGCTAGCATAAAATACGGAAAAAAAAAATGAAGTTGGAAATATTTGTGATACTAACGGCTGTTTCTGATTTTTTCCATTCCTTTTGTTGTGATTTTCATAAAAAACGTCAATAAAAATAGTTTAGTTGAGTATTGTTTTCATTTCTTGTTTCTAAAAATTATAAAACCGCATTAACTTTAAGTGATTTTGTGCAAAATTAATCACAATCAATTCGTGATGACGAAAACATTTATCACCGAAAATGGACTTCTGTCTACTAGGTTGTCAGAGTGGTTGTCGCGTAAATACATCCAGAAACTAACAAGAGTTGCCATTTAAACTTCAATTATTGTTGACATTAAGATAGAAATCAAACAAACCATAATCACGAATTCCTCAAACCAAAAGCCAAAATATATGGCTAAGGTTGTTCGATATTTTCTTATTCATCTGCTGAAAATACTGGGGAATGCTACCATGTTTTTGTAATACGTAACGGGACCTTAGTTACGTATCTTGAATCGAACATGAAAGGAAACTACTCACCGGAACATGTTCAACTTCTTTCTACAATTTTCTCACAATGTGAAACTCTGAATGGTTGGAGTAACTTTATGTTTACGAATGGCATGAGCAATTGCAAGAGACCTTAACCTCTTTATATAGCATCTATATCAAGCTTCCCCATCAGAGGCTCAATATGAGTTTGATCCACATTGATCGGGATTTGTTTTCCTCCAGAACTTCGACCCAGTGAGTTAGATTATTTATTGGGTCACTTTATTATCTTTATCCAGTTTAAATTATATAACTTAACCAATAAGTTATTGAAAATCAAAAAATGCAATTAATCATTGTCCAACCTTATGGAAAATGTCAAAAATATCTAACGTTCCCCTTAGACAATAATTAATTGCGGTATTAACTGAAGTTTAAATCAATTTAAAAAATTGGTTAAGTTACGCTACTGTATTAGTCGACTAGGTTTAAAAACAAAACATTTGATCTAAAGATAACGAAAGTCCATCATTCTGTCCTGTAAGGCTTTCAATACTAAAAAGTATCAAATACATATGTCATGTGTGATATAGATCCAATACAACCATGCATATCTAATACCTCACTATCATGAATAAGAAAATAGAGTGTGACAAACTAAGATGATACCTGTATGATCTAAACTATATCATCTTCGTTTGTAGGTCTCGATTTCTTCAATCTTATGCTAAATCGCATGTGTTAAACTGTATTAAAGAAATCTTGATTTCTCTCACCGAATCCTAAACAACATTATAGAAGACTTGTTTCCTCTCACCAAATGCTAAACTACATTAGAGAAAACCTTTATGTTCTCTAACTAAATGCTAAACTGTATTAAAGAAAACTAGTTTCCTCTCACCAAATGCTGCTAAAATACATTAGAGAAAACCTTTATATTCTCTAACTAAATGCCAAACTGCATTAGAGAACCTTTATGCTCTTTAATTGAATGTTAAACTACATTAGAGAACCTTTATGTGATTAAAAACTTATATCCCCTATGTCATATTGAAATTCATGGATATCCGTATAAAACTGTATGCTTTTAAATGACATAGGCTCAAGGTCAATCTATATATATGCCCAATGAACTTTAAAATGCTTAAGATTGACACAGATATTAAGACTTTCACATATATTATGACAATGTACAATAACATGTATTACTATGGATAAGAAGATCATATTTAGTGATCAACCACCATATTGTCATAATACATAAAAAATGTATAAATGTTCATAGACCAAATATAACAATCCCCTAACTAATAGTATCTAAGAGCTTCAAAACACCCACATTGTATACTTGTATCTCAACCACATGTGGACGAAGTCCTTTAGTTAAAGGATCAACTAACATTTCCTCATTCCTTAAATACTCCATCTTAATGTACCTTTTATATATCAACTTCTTTATGGTCAAATGTTTGACCTCTAAATGCAAAGACCATATAATATTCTTTGTTATTACTAAACAACATAGCAACAAGATTATCACAGTATAACTGAATGGTCTAGCCACTATTCCAACTGTAGAAAACTCAGAAATCAAATTTTCTAAGCCAAACTGCTTGTGAAGAAGCCCATAGCATGCACTCTATATACTGGTCGAGGTAGTCACCCATATTTATAAGACACTCTTCCATGGCATTGTACCATCTGCAAAATTAAGACCTTATTTTGATATGGACTTCCTATCTTCTGGACATATAGTTTTAACTTTGAATATGGCTTTCTTACGATATTTAGATTGTTGACTTTTCTATACGTCAATATATAATCCTTGGTCCCTTTAAATGTCTCAACACTCATTTGACTGCATTTCAATGGTCTATACTTAGGTTAACTAGATATTAACTAAACAGTCTAACAGTAAATTCAATGTCCTGCCTAGTATATACCTGGACATACATCAGGCTACCAACCACACTAGAATATGGGACATTTCTCATAACCTGTCTCTTTACTTTGCCAATGGTAGTCTCTCACTATAAGAGATTTGTGCTACAATAGGTTCATTGTCAGCCATATTAAACCTTCGTAACACTTGTTCAATGTATGCATTCAGTGAGAGACTTAATGATTGATGAGATTTGTCCTAGTAAATCTGCATATCTAAGACAAAAAATGCTTCACCAAAGTACTTCATATTGAAATGCTTGGCCAAAAGTTGCTTAACCTTATACGATATGATCAAGTTATTCAATATCATCCATATGCAATAATAGGAATATAACTTTGCTCCCCTTGACCTTGTGATACAAGCATCTTTTAACTTTATTTTCCATGAAGCTAAAAGAGGTCACAACCTTATCAAATGTAAGGTACCGTTTTTGGGAAGTTTGATGTAAACCATATATTGATTTACTTAATATGAAAACCATATCATCTCCATTTGGACCTTGAAATCCTTCAGGTTGTTCCATATAGACCCCTTCATAAAGGTCTTTATTTGGACCTTTGTTCCACAATATATATGACTTTGCCTTTATCAGGGTTGTCTTTATAAACTTGTTTAGCAAGATACGAAGAAGTATATATCTAATTCAGGATAAGGCACATTCTGTGTAAACCATATAATAAGAAAGTTGTACCATTATGTTTTGTGTTAAACAAAAACTGTATAACAGAAGCATTAATTACAAAACATTAACTTTCTTTGTCCAAAATTGATAAAGAAATCATATATCAAATATGTCGTGTAAAACCAAAACGAACCTTGCAACAAGGTTTAGTACATACATCCTTTATAAATATTACATCCACTTCTTCATTGTTTATAACCATCAATTACTCCTTCCATTTATTTGGCTCTATCCTAGATATGAACCCCTGCATCATGGAAGCACCATAATCAGATGTTCTACTTTATAGCCACCAAGAAGTTAATACGACTATTGCAAAATTAGATTCATAAATTGTTAAGCCAAGGAGTTACCTGATAGTCTCAGTCTTTCCTTTTAGGCCTTATACTACTAGCTTCTTTATATTCATAGGACATTTATCAACACTGGATTGAACAACATCAGCATGTGGAGAAGATTTAGACTTTTTACCATTGAACTTAATAGGCTTCACCTTTTCCTTCCCTCTAGTTGCTTCGAGGGTTATAAGAGCAGCAAGCTTGAGTTTTTCCTCCTCAGCAACACAATAAGCAATTAAAGTATTAAAGTCCCATTCCTCATCCAACAAGTAATATGTTATTACTAGATTACTAAACTCTTGAGGGAGTGTACTCAATGTCTGGTGAACTATGAAAACATCAGGAAGATGAATCTTTAGCATCTTCAGTCTACTGTGAAGATGAATCATTATTGATATGTACTCCATCATTCTCCCGCATACTTCATAAAGAATAATTCTTTCATCAAAGAATTTACCTCAGCATTAGGTAAGACCGTGTACTTTGAGAGACATTATCAAGAAACTACTTTACTATGTCTATCTCTGGAAGTCCACTGTGCATATGATCAGGTATGGATCTCTTAATGGTCATCATACATAATCTGTTGGACCAATCCTAAGCTACATTATGAGCTCTCGAGCTTATGGATGTAGGTGGAGATGGCCTAATTGTACATATGGCCATATCAATTTAATCCATCTCTAAAGTATTCAATACACCCTCTATCCACTTCTACATATTGAAACTAGTTAGGATTTCAATAGTGACATTGTGATTATTGACTGAAAAGGTGACTGTAAAATAACAATGTAAAGATCAACACAAATGTATGATAACAACGATACCTAAAGCCATTAAATGGTATTTGTATCGAGAATCCAATCACGCATATTATGAAACGCCTTTGGGCTGGATATATAATATATGCAATTAGACTTCCGCATAAAAGTGATCAGAGTACAGACTATTAATTATCATAAACTACCACCTTTGGGTGAATAAATCGTTGAAGTAATGACTTTCCTCTATCTAATGCCTTTATACACATCTTAAAATCTTATGTAAGGCCAACAACTTTGGGCAGAACAACCAAACACAAGATTAGATACATCCCTCAACCTGAAAGTAGAAAAATTCAAAATACTGACTTGAAAGGCCATTGTGGTGATTGCAATCTCATCAGCACCTGAAAGGTCCACAAACACAAGGGATATATCTTTATGTTACCCTCACATTCTTTATGGGCATATGGTATATGACAATGTAACATCAATAAATGCAAAACCCAAATGCATAGTCTCATTTTCACACACTATTGCTGAAGACATTCTCTGAAAATTTTATTTGAGACTTTCATAGCAAAAAATCTCATTAGAGCAACTATCGTGGGTCACCGGATACTAAACCTACCATCCGAGGCACGAGAACCTCACATTTCTCCTTTATGGCAAGTTTGTTGCATGAAAATTCACTTAAAAAATGGCTTTAAAATGTCTTATTTACTTTTTTGGAGTTAAAATTACCAATGCAATAAATCAAAAAATGGAAAACTCACTTTATGAATTTCTCAGGCTTGAAAATTAACCCAAAACACCACATGGTTACCCTTATAAGAAATTTAAAAATTATTGGTTTTTGTTTGCATTGTAGCGCTAATGTCAGCATGCCTGTGGATAAAAGCGGCGCGTGAGGTGCACACGCCATAGAGTGACAACCCCAACCTGTATGGCGCATGTAGTGTATGTACTAAATGCACATCCACGTGTCCTTATTGTTTAGCGTATGCATTACATGTGTTGACACGTTGTACGCCACCATCTACATTCATATTGACCACTGACATGTGCCAGACAAACCACCCCTCGATAGATGTTGTGTGTGGGGCATGTCGCATACGCCACATGTGTCTCCCATCGGCTAGGCATGTATGATGCACGCTCTAGCCAATTTGACCATTCGTGTTCAACCAGTTTCAGGTTAGTGTTTCGCGCTCTGAAGCTCGTTTTTGACCTATCTTTCAAGGCTAAACACATCAATAAGCAAGAAAAATTGAATGAAGTAGGGAAGTTAACTATCTGAGAACCTTATGAAGAAAAGCCAAAATATCTTCATTTTTGAACCACCGATCATGTCATTGCTCTGATACCACATGTAATACGTAACGAGATCTTAGTTATATATCTCAAATCGAACATGAAAGGGAAATAAACAAAGAAATGTGAAAAGTACCTAGTTTCGGTTTCATAACTTCAAACGAACTTTTCGAAGCTGAAACGAATATAAATCCACCGTCGCCTTCACGAGAATTGCTCAGCAGGACGCTGTCAACGTCTTTTTATAGTTTTTTCAAAACATGAACCTCTGAATGGGTCAGAGTAACTCTACGTTCATGAATGACTTGAGCAACTGCAGGAGGCCTTAACCTCTTTATATAACATTCGCATCGAGCTTCCCCATCATAGGCCCGATATGATTCCAATCTATACTGATCGAGATCCATTTTTGTCCTGAACTTTGGCCCAATAACTTAGATCATTTATTAAGCCTTATTATCTTTATCTGGATTAAATTACGTAATTTAACTGATAAATTATTAAAAATTGATAAGTGCAATTAATCTTTCTGCAACCCTATGGAAAATGTCAAAAATATCCAAAGTTTTTTTAGCGAAGGAAGTTAAACAAATCCTTATGTAGCCCAAGTTTCTTTGCCATTTGTTCTATACATATCCAATGATGTTCCAATTTATTACGTGTTTAACCAATCTAATTTTTAATCTTTTACTTATATATGATGTAGGTACATAAATATACCTACCATTTAAAAATATAAAAATATCAATTACAATATAATCAATAAACAAATGATAAAAAAATTAAAGAATAGTATTTATCTCAAAATTTGATTGCATAAAGTCTAGTCATTATCAATAGAATGTGTCTTGACTACCATATAACCCTTCTTTTGGTTATCAATCGTCCACATATATGATGTGATAGTAACTTAATGGTGATTACTCAAATTTTCTTTAATGTCAAATTCTTTTGTTCTTTATAAATCTTAACGATGTCTTTCTTAATGGTATTATGAGATGTCCTTTTGAAGGCCGATTAAAGAAAGGTGAAAAATATCCTAAAGTTTCAACTATCAATAATAGGGAGTGAATATTCATTTTGTATGATCATCTTGGCTGACAAATGCTTGGATCTATAAAAATCATGTCATGATAATTATTTTATTTTTTCATTTTGTTAAGGGTTTAAAATTTTATTGACTTCTTAATATCATCTTCCTTCTGTTGCAAGAGTCTATAAACCTCTTCAAATAAGATGTTCCACCTTTGGACCCTCTGGCCTACATCTTATGGTAATACTAATATACATTTTTATCAACTTTATCACTTGGTTTACCTTTGATAAAGTGAATCCAAACATTAGTTCTTATTTTCTATCTTTTAGTTTGAACTATTTTTTTGATATGGTAAATTGACAAGTAACATATTAGAACACTCCATTGCATTCCCTTATGTCATTAAAGGATTATGTTCATCCATCTATGAAAAAAATAAATAAGACAAAAAAGATAATTACAAAATCAGTCAAATAGTTTAATGAAGATTTAAATCCCAAAGAAATATATAGACAAATGAATTAATCACTCAAAGTTCAAATGATGAGATAGTATGAGCCAAGTCTTAAGATGATTAACTTTATTTGTCCTTTCTCTTGTTACAATCCTTAGATGTGTATAAAATCAACATATTTATAGAACTTATAATTCTTAATTAAGTTCTCTTCAAATCTTCTTAATGCTTAACTTTAATGTTCAACAAACAAGACTTTACTATGGAATATATTAAAGATACATTGCCAAAAGAGTTAAAGAGAAATTTGTATAGTGTACCAATGTGTCTTTGTTAGAGAACATGATAAAGAGAAATTGTAAAAAAATGGGCATCAAGAGTGCTAGTACTTTCTCACAGAAGAAAAGATATATTTCTTAAACAAAAGCAACCATGCCTCTCTTAAGTAATTCAAATCCATGATAAAATAAGTATTGAAGTTGTGTGAATTTAGAAAGCAAACGATTGTTTCAAACTCTACGAATGAAAGCCCAGTCGGTAAATTTATACTTAGCAAATATTTTTCACCATGATTTTATCTTTAGCATCCTTCAATAATGTATTTTAATTCCTATAACAATTAATTTAAAGTTTTTTTGTTAATTTAGAGTTGATAAGCAAATTAGGATTAATGCTTTGGTTCCATTATAGTAGACACTAATGTTTACTAAAATTGCCTTAAACATTAAAAACCTTCATGGACACATGAAATCTAACTTTAGTTGTTATGAATGGCAATTTTGTTTGGAAACTAACCATGATCCAATTAAGGGCATAACGAAAGAACTAATTTTGTATAATGTTGTTATTGGATCTTAATAATTAAATAATTTAAATATCATAAGTCATAAAAAGGTGAAGATAGTAATGGGAGTGTTTCTTTCTTATTTAAAATTAAACTTTCTAATTATAATTAAAGTCAAACTCTAAATATAATTATAATTTAATTTAATAAAATAAATTTCTCATATTTAAGCCTTAAAATTTCTTAAACTTTACAATTAAGTTTAACTTCAGCTAAATTGATTATTCTCTTTTCAACTACTATTTTATATTTAATCCATTAAGTTCATAATATGTTGGCTAAATTATAATTATAATTCATAATTAAAATTAGATAAATTAAAACTCCTTTTTAATTTATCTTTAATTCTCCAATTAAACAATTTTTAATCATAGATCAAGATTGATGTCTAACAATATATTATGACCACCCAAATATTAGGAATATTAAAATAATTTGACTAATCCTATCAATACATAGTTATGATGTATACTTTAATTATTTTCTAAATGTTCCTATTGGAAGAATGGATTTAGTGTTTACTATTTTAAATCCAATCAAATTATTTTTACTAATTAGTAATGAATTTACAATTAGTTTTTTTTTTCAAATCCTAGTTCACTCTAGTAAGAGAATGCCTTGAATCACTACTAGTGAAGAACAATGAAACATTCCTTCTAATTACTTTAAAGTAATGAAATCTTTATTAACTTATTCAATTATTTTTATATTATTCATACTATATTCAAGTACTACCGATTGAGCTATTATAAATAGAATATATCATATATAATATCAAAATATAGTAATTCTCACATGAGACACTTTGGTAATCTCTACTATAAGGATCAATTATAAAATCATCATAATTAGATAATTTACAAACTCATAAGTAATATTCCATTTAGAATTCTATAATCGAGTTAGTACAGTGACCTTATTATCTAGTAGGTACTTTCAATGTTTGTTTAAGTATATTCGTACTTCAATTTTTGGGAATAGTTACTTTTTTAATAAAAAAACATAACGTATGCTAGTTTTACAATTCCATCGATATTTCATTTTGATGAAACTACAACTAAGAACAATTTAGGAATAATATATAAATACAAATTGAATCTCATAATGATAATCTCATTATATTTTTAATTGCACAACAATTATTATGGAGATTTTTCCTTTAGTATTAAAATATAAAATATAATTAATAAAACATATAAAGATAAATAATATCTTTATTAATTAAAACAATAAATTTATGCAAAAAATTGTAATCAATTGATTAAGTGTAAAGACATAAACTGACAAATTTCACACACGTGAATTAAAATTTCCACTCTTTAACAATTTCTAGCTTTTTTGTGTTATTTAAAGAAATAATTAATAGGTTTATTTTAGATTTGGATTAACTGAAAGAAATTATGAATAATTAATTTTATAAATTTGACTCAAATTTTAAAAAGTGACAATAAAATATTTTAATTTTTTTAAAAATAATCTGCCGTGCTAATATAACTATGTCAACTTACCTATTCATTGTCACATAGTAAATAAATATTTATAAATAAAAAATTAAAATACTAAAACTAAAAATCCCTAAGGTATTTCTGTGCGTTTCGAGAGTTACGCTCCTTTGGAGTTTTGCAGTGTTTTAGATCGGTAACATTGCCGCAGAGTCGCATGTTGCCGGCTTCAGATCTCCTGTGCCACTAACAGGACCAATAGGCTCGTTTTTTGACAAGTCTACGTATTACAAGAGAAACTTGCTCGGATTTTTCCTATGAAACTGTTGCGGGCATTGATTTGAAACTCGGACTGAACTCGTCGGTTTGATCGATTCGATCGGTTATTCGGTTCAAGTAACTCTTAAAAATCAGTCCTTAATTAGACTAGTATAAACCGATTAATTGACCGGTTAAACTAGGACTGATCGAATCGATTGGCCACTGGTTTAATGAATTTTTCTAATTTTTTTGTTTTTTCTTTCTAAAACGTATCATGTTTTTTATTTATATTTATTTATATTATTTGAACCGGTCAAATGAATTTTTTATTTATATTTATTTATATTATTTGGTACATTTTTCTATTTTTTAATATTTCTAATATTAGATATAATTAAATATAATTATTGCGTAATTATAACATCACACCGATTCAACCGATGGTCAAACCGGTCGAACCGATCGAACCTATAATCAATAAAACTTCCGATTTAACTTCCAGTCCGAATTTCGAAACCTTAATTGCGGGAAATATTTAGTAACTCAATGTCCTGCAAGTTGGAGAGTTCACAGCTATGTCTCCACGGAAAAAGTTACAACTCAGGTCAAGCTGGGACAAGTGAACCAGCTTAGCCATTTCAGGTGGAATCTTTCCACTAAATCGGTTGTCGCTACTATTCAAGAACTTCAATTTTCTCATGGCCAAACAAGCTTTAATTTGAAGATAATGTCCAGGGTATCAAATTTCAAACTGATTTCAAATTGCACTGGATCGCAATTCTTATTCCCTAATTAGTGATCAATGACAATTGAAATCCTAAGAAAGCTCGTTATTCTTCAAATGGCTGGTACTATAGAACAAAGATACATGACTAAAAAATGATCGAGTTTTTCTGCTCCTACACAGATCTCATTGTTTGATCTATCTTTATCCCAGGCACTGATTAGATCTATCTTCATGGCAAGTTAGTAGAAAAAGGCTCAAAGTTCCCCTCCTTTATGAACTTTTCCACCGGTGCAGACAAGGGTTGTGGGAGATTGTCCCACTCATACCAATCCCACCCATCGCACTTCTCAGGCTCCAGATTCTGAGGAACTTGATTAGGATCCGACAACACTGCCCGAACAAAAACCACAACATAGTGACACAGCTTTTGTTGTTCATAGAAAACGTTGTTGTTCACCGTCAGAGTCTGTACTTTCTCAACGTCTAGTCCTGTTTCCTCCTTCAACTCTCTCACTGCGCACTCGTCGAAGCTCTCTCCTTAAAAGGACAAAAAATTTACGCAAGTTCAACAATTACTAGTGCAGCATAAAACAGATAAACGAATTATACAAGCGAAAGGGTATATATATATACATGTATACTCACCGAACTCAAGGTGGCCACCGGGAAAGCAAAAAGTGGAATCGAAAACGACGGAGCGGCGTCGACCCAGCAACACTGATTTGCCCTTCAACAAGACCACCCCAACTCCAACATGAGGTAGTGGTTTTTGCTCGGCTGTATCCATGATTTCTCTTCAGATATTTTCTCTCTCTCTGTCTCTCAAGTGTTAGGTCTAGAGCTCTAGTGAGGTGGATGATGGCGTGCTTTGGCCTTTAGCTTATACTCAAGCATTGACCAGGTCAATGTCAGGAACGGAATGCAGCCAATGCATCGAAAGCCGCCGGTATCGTTAGGCAACTACATTTTGTTTTTAATCTCTGAATATTTTTTTTCATAAAAAGTTGAAAATGATGCGTAAGACGCATCACAGTACAATTTATCATTATGCACTTTCTGATCAATTTCGGTACGTCTCTACTTGTTTTTGTATGTTATGAATTAAACGGGGTTACGATAAGGACTGGATGTTTTTATTTGAGTGCCCGTGAGAATCCAACGATGATTCTTGTTTATTCTAATCAGTCAAGTGAAAAAGTTTGACAATCTAAATCGCCTCCCAACTTTTGTACAGAAGTTACTTTTTATTGTCATTTTGATACTTAAATTTAAATATGATTAAAAAATAATTTAGCAATTTTATAATTATTTAAATTAACAACAATAATAATAAACCCCTTTAGCCAAATTCTTCAAACCCTAAACCAAATGTCCAGCCTCACTAATTTTTTAAAATAAAATGTGTAAAACAATATCTTTTTTAATTGAATATGAGTTTAGATTATTTAGATCCAGTTTATTTAAGACTTAATTTTTTAAAGTAAAATATTCTTATTTTGCTTTAAAAATTGAGCCTCCAACTAATATGGGCCTGATTTGATCTATAAGATAGCCTATTAAAAATGCATATATTTAGGCCTATAGTCCAGCTCATTATCATCCTTATAGACCAAGAAACCCCATGGAAATCTTTTCTTTCTGAAAAAAAAAATCAAGCTCTATAAGCCCCACTAGTAATATCTTATATGCAGATGGCAAATTAAACAGGTGGAACAAAATTTCTAATACTAGTGCATATTATTTTGATTACAAGCCAAATCTCACCTTATATGATTCTTTGCTATCTTTTCATCCATTAAATTTTATGGAACAACAAAATTCTAGCCCATCTTACATGATACATCTTTCTATGATGCATCAATTAGAAAATCAGGCCTCGTGGACACTGCTGAATATTAATGATATTGGTTTTTGATTCAGTTTTTACTTTTAACCGTTGAGAATGAAAAATCGATAGGTTAAATAAGCCCTGAATCATCTATGCTTCTTTGTCTTCTTCAATGCCCAAACGAGTAAAGGAGTGTTAATTATATTAACTAATCTTGCTCAAGGGATATATTCCTATTAAAGATGCTTAGACCTGGCAAACGGGCGGGTGGTCTGGGTATGGGTACGGGTCTCACGGGTACGAGTCACACGAGTACGGGTTCGCGGGTAAATTTATAAAAACAGGTAATGATTTTGAAAATTCATACCCTGCCCAGCGGGTATGGGTAGACCCGCGGGTTACCCGCTATTTTTTTTTTAAATTTCAATTAATAAACTTATTCAACAAGTTTAAATTTTCATTAAATGCCTAAATAGGCGTATTTTGAATGTTTAAAATGTCACCGAATTGATCTATTTAGCGACCCAAATTTAATTAAGTTAATTAATACAAATGAAACTAATAT
>JANIPM010000003.1:37207273-37221903 GCA_027478405.1 Erythroxylum cassinoides
TGAGTGACCTAGACGGTACCTCAATTATTATGTGCTTAGAATTCTGTCTTTATAAAACTGTGGTGAATAATGGTGGGTTAGTGAATTGCGTTTGATTATGGATTTCGGACAGAAGGTCCGATGAAATGGGAGATTATGACATAGAAGTGCAAATTGTCTATGAATTTGGACCCTCAATGTTTGAAATGTGCATAAATAGGATTGTGATTAAAATGTGATTGTGAACTATTTGGGATTGATTGTGATTGAAATTGTGAACTATTTGGGATTGATTGTGATTGAAATTCTGCATGTTTTTTTGACATATGCATTCCATATGCATTTGAGTGAATAAATTTGATTTGGTGAAAGGCAAAAAATGCCTTATACTTATTTGATTGACAAATGTGTCTTTGGACATGAACAAAACTGTGAAATGCTCCACTTCAAGTGTGGAATGTCGGGCTAAAGTCCAACGATATGAGAAGTGATTGAAAGGGGTAGATAATTGTAGGTGATACATTGTGACATATGCATTACACATATGAATGAATGATTAGATTATGGCCGTTGTGACTAGAGTAGCCACCGATTAGAGCTACAAGCTCAACGATTAATGAGCCATATATGGGACAGTTATCAATGAGCCCTACATGGGACAGTGACCAATGAGCCCTACGTGGGATAGTTATCAATGAGCCCTACATGGGACAGTTATCAATGAGCCCTACATGGGACAGTTATCAACAAGCCCTATATGAGACAGTTATCAACGAGCCCTATATAGGACAGTTCAGGCACTCGGTCACAACAAAGTAACAATTGAAAAGTGAGTCTCATATACACTGAGTATGCATGACATAAATGATTTAATGATATTGAATGTGAAATAACTGAACAAATTTATGTGATTCAATATGGTTGTAAATGAAATGATATGAATATGGAAAATAATGTGATATAGGAAATAAAGTGAGATTGATTCAGTGATTGAATGTGAAATAATATGAACAGGTGCGGTATTGGAAAAAAATGTGTAATGAATTGTGACTTATGAAATATATGTCTTATGTGATATGTGATGAGTGAGCCATCGATGATGGTCATTCACTGAGTTCGTAAAACTCACCCAAAATTTGCAATTATTTTATAGGATTAGAAGAATACCCCATTAGGCCAACGAGAGTATATTTGCAGGATTCAAGTGAAGGATAGAAGTCGGGATCAGTTCGCGTCTGCATTGCATGTCTTTATTTATGTAATGAAGTGTATATTTGTATTTGGGAAATAGGCCCGAGTGGCTATTGGAAATTGTGTATAATGAAATTGTATATGATTGAATGAGGACCCAACTTGGGGTTTGAATTCCGAATATATTGTTATGTGAAAAAAATAATTACCGACTACTGAATGAGTGTTTTTAGCACGCCACCCTCACGGGGTACGGACTCGGATATCACCGTCGATGTCGGGTTCGGGTCGCACGAGAGTGGGGTGTTACATTGTTGACCCTAATTGCAAAATTGGATTAATGTTTTTTTGCATGGTTCCTTATCTGAAGAAATCTATATGGAGCTTCCATTAGGTTGTATGGTAGTAGAAAGGTAGAGTAAAAAGTTTTTTAGATTGAACAAATCAATGGACGAGCTGAAGTAGAAAGGCAAAGTAAAAAGGTTTATAGATTGAAAGGTTCACAAGGTCTATGATAACTTTCTGATATCATCATAGCAATTCAGACCACACTTTATTCTTAAAAAGAAGACAAGGTCAACTTACTTATACTTTGAGGAAGACTAGAAGTTATGTGTAGAAGCAGACCAAATATTAGTTGATAAAGGAAGATACTAAAGGCTTGTAGGAAGACTAAAGTATTTGGCTTACACAAGACCTAACCTTACTTATACTTTGAGTATTGTTAGTCAGATTATGCATAATCTTAGAGAACAACATATGAGGGCAGTTACTAAAATTTTGAGGTATCTCAAATCTACTATAGGTAAAGTAATTTTTTTAACTAAAATACATATTAACAAAATATAGATACGTATACAAATACTAATCGGGCTGGATCAATAGATGATGGAAGATCAAATTTTCGCCACTTCACTTTTATAAGTAATAACCTAGTTACATGGAGAAGTATAAAAAATAGAACATGGTCACTCACTCAAGTGTGGAAGTTGAATTTAGAGGTATAAGTCACTTGGTCTCTGTGAAGTTTTGTGGCTTAGACTACTTTTACATAATTTAGGCTATCCACTGAAACAACCAATTAGTTTATATTGTGACAACGAAGTTGCTTGTGATATAGCTCACAATCTTGTCCAACATGATCGAATAAAGCATGTTGAAGTTGACAGATTTTTCACTAGGGAGAAGTTAGATAAGAAATTTATAGAGTTGCCTAAGATTCATTCTTAGGATTAATTAACTAACATTTTTACCAAGGCAATTTCAAATAATGTGTTCTCAAAATTTCTTGGCAAGTTGGACATACATGACTTTCATGCACCTACTTGAAGGAGAGTGTTGAGATTTTTTTCCATAATTGTTGGGATTGTACAGTTGTAAATATATTCTAAAATTCCTAATTATAACTGTAGGGTTAATTTTTTTAGATTTCTTCCCTTATTGTACATTATAACTAGTACGTTCTTGAGAAATTAAAGATGGACAAAATTATTTTTCCTTCTTCTCATCTTTCAAGTGTGTTAGCTATTCTCATCTTTCAAGTGTGTTAGCTAATATAACGTTTTTCTTCATTAGTCTAGTTTTCTCCTTCGATGAAAAAGATAGATAGTTGCTAAAAAGCAAATTATCCTTGTAGGAACATGATCTATGACTCAAGTTATTTTGGTGTCCTATTTTCCATTCTTGGAATTGGATGGAAAAGGGAGGACTGTTCATGTTAAGAACATGGAAACTCTAAAAAATGCGTAATTATAAGCGAATACTGACAAATAATGTGACGTTTAGAGCATACCATTTGCAATTGGAGGCTTAATATCCTAACTTGCCAAGCAAAAGTGAGCAAGAATTTTGGGCTTTTAAAGTTGATAATGGCCATCTCTTGTAGTTTTAGCTGTCACGTCCTCTTCTTTCCTTTATTTGACTTGAGTATCGTAACTCCTTTACATTGGTTGTGATCATTAGAGATGACAATAGGTAGGGTTCAGTTCGAGTATTACTCTATCTATATTTATATCTATTTTTTATAACTCAACTCATATCCATATATATATTCATCAGTTTTTACGATTTACTACTTATATTCAAATCCATTGGATTGTTCGAGTTTTTGGATATCCATTGAGTTGTATAGCACATAAAAATATAACTTTTAAATAAAAAATATAAAAAGCAGATTTTTGCAAACGTCCCTAAATCAAAATTACTTTAATAATAATAAGTCAAGATTTTGATTTGTATGTCTTAAAAAACCATAAAATTGAAATAATAAAAATCATAATGTCTAGTGCAAAGATAACATATATATTTTAATAATTAAAGACTGGAACAAATACTGAAATATCCAAAACTTCAAATTGTCTTTACGTGAACTTCACAACATTCAAAACTCCATCTCCATATCATTTGTATTATTATCATCTTATAAGAAAATAAAATATGATGAAAAAGGTGAATACTGAGGAGTAAAGTGAAAAATTTAAAGTTATTTCTTCTTATAAAATATTAATATTTTATTATATTTAACCATAAATATTCAAAAAATAAAATAAAAATAGAGTTAATAAAAAAGGGTAGGATATAGGTATCCATAGTTCGGGTTATCACTAGAGCCATATCTAAATCCATATCCACATCTATTTTTCAACATCCATTTAAAATCTGTTTTTTAGCTTCCATGTCTATTTTTTCAGATTCGGTAATACGGATATTAATCGAGTTGAAAACTCGTTGCTATCCCTAATAATCATAGAGTTTATACGAGGATAAGGAGTGTTAATCCAAACGGCCCGCTAGAACCAAAGGATTGACAACCAAGCCTCGAGCGAATCCCGAAAGAATTGATGTATGGATATCTTTTACGTAGGTAGCCAAGCCACTTCTCTTTAACGCTGCATAAATATTTTCATGTTTACCTCTACCTTTCCTCCAGTCCTTTTGGGGTGTTAATCAATTTTGTAATTTTTTTAGGAAAGCCCTTAGGGGAGATTCTTTTCCACCTCAATACCAACGGATGTGCTTTTGTGGTGGGAGTTAAACTAGTTTCCATTTGCATTTTATATTCTTTTCACCTAATCTCATACAATTGAAATTGTAATTTTAATACTTAAAACTGTACCAATATTTAACATAAAGTAAATCCTGAAGAATTAATCTTTCTTGCTCTAACTTTGATGTTATTTTATAATATTAAGTATTTGAATTTCTCTTGGACATATGATGAAGATTCAAATGTCACTTATGCCATTGAAACATAAGCTATATTAGTTTGAGTAAGCATCTTATACAGTTATGCACAATAATTGCGCATCCTATGCAGAGCATCTCCAGTTAAGTTGTGCTATTCCCAAGAATCCACCATCTATCTTGTACGCCAACTTGATATGATCAAATGATTCTAATTCCTCATCACTTACCAGGCAAATCCAGCTATAAGTACAGACTCATTAACCAACTCGAATATTGAGAGGCCGGCTAAGATTTCAGTCTTAGGAGCTCATTTCACAACAAAAATATGGCATCATTGAAGGCTGAGAAACCTGCTGGTACTCAACCAGCTGCATCAGACAAGAAAGAGCCTGCAAAGACTAGCAGTGCACCAAAAGCTCCTGCCTCCAAGCCAGCCCCTACCAAGGCTGGGTCAAAGTCCCGGGAGCCTAGAAAGAAGGTAAAATTTACATACTAAAAAAACTAATTTGGAAAAGTTCTCATAACTTGTTGACTCGCATGAGACAATTTTTGTAGATTTTCTTTACATCAACGGATTGTGTGTTCTAAAAGGCGTCTTTTTTTCCATTGTTTTGACAGGCAACTGGAAGTAAACCAGCAGGTAAATGAGAATAGCGTGTGAGGACAGGGGGAGATAATGGAAGAACCCATGAACTAGTTAAATTCATGGTTCTGAACGATTATGCTGCTCCTCGTATTAACACCCTTCGTCTCTACTTGTCGTCATAGGGTGTGCCTACAATAAATAAACTACATGCTTGATCATACAACTGGTGTGCTATTTCTCAAACTGGTGTCTCGTCCTATTACTATGTTACTGTGTATTTGAAGTTAATATTCTCATCACATAAACATATTAATTTTGCAGCTCAATAATGGATAAAAGTTCCGTCTTAAAAGTCCAGATGTTAACTTCTTACAATGAAAACGTGTTGATATAAATATCAGCTCCAACATAAACTACCCTGAAGAGTCGAATCCGATACTCTCGTAAGAGGTACTCGATAGTGTGAGGGAGGTACTTGCCCGTACCACTGCAAAATGACAGGATCGATGAGATTTAACTTGTACCTCCGAAAAATTAACGTCTAGGGAGACATTGAAAATATAAAATTTCTCGCATTACAACTTTGTAGCTAGAAGAGGAGCATAATATGTTAGGATTACATCGTCTACAATCTCGTTCTTATTTCTAAGTTTAAATTTGTCGTATTCGAGCACTTAGCGTATTCGACAAAAATGGGGTATGCAATACAGAACGAGAAGGAAAAAGAAAAAAGAATTATTATCCTATTCAATTAAATAAAAAGAATTAAAAATTATAAAAAAAGTCTATTATAAAGTAAAATAGGTCTAAGTATTATATTTCATTTGTATAAACAAGTATTTAACTTTTAGGATAATCTTAGTAGATCAAAGTAAATGATTAAGCCTAAGAGGAGAAAATTCTGGACTCATTATTAAGAATAACAAGTGAAATACTTGGAAAGTAAAGTATTGAAAAAATAAGAGTAACTAATTTGGGGGCCTAATCTTGTAATTAAAAAAGAGAGATTAATATACACAAATTTCCATCAGAATATTGAAATATTAAGAGACTTAGTCACTTGAAAATTTTATAGACAAGTTATTGATAAAATGAAAAGGGTAAGTTATGAAAGGATATATGTACTTGTGAATATCCAAAACAAGACCTCCCTATAGTGATATCTATATTGAAATTAGATGAAAATGAAAAACTTTTTGATGATTTTGTCACTGTTTCTTACTCCTAGAGACCTGATTTGATCCAACATAAGAAAGTTTGGAATTCAACAAGGAAGATGTCTTTTATATGATAATCTTGTTTTTAAAAGGATAGTATTAAGAGCTAATGCAGATAGTTACAAAAGAACAAAATAACAGTAATAAGGAAGTTAATGTTGAGATAATAGCTAAGGAAAATCATCAACCAATTAATAAAGGCACTGGGACAAGGATATCTCTATAAACACTTAAAGGAGACTTTTTAATCTAGATAAAGAAATTTTATCCAATAATATTTCTCCTATAGAGTAGTAAGTGCCCACTTTAAAAGCTGAATCTGGGTAACCTTCAATCAAATAAAAATCACAATGAACCTGAATTCAAGTGTTGTTTCTAAAGTAGCCAATTAGGATAGAGTTACTCTTAATTCTAATGTCTAGCTACTTACTTCAAAAGAAGCTAAGGGTATGCATGTCAATTGGAATTATGAATGCTCTCTTCTTGTTGAGGAACACATTAAACTTAGTTCAGGTATTGGATTTAAAATTTCTACTAGCAAAAAGTCTAATAGAGAAAAGAAGGGCTTATATTTTTGGCCTTCACAATGACTATACTCCCATAGAATGTTAGACGACTTAATTGCTCTAATAAACAACAAGCTTTAATGTATTACTTAAATATTATTACACCTTTTCTTATTAGAATTTTAAAAATCAAACAAGATAAATGTAGAAATATGAACATTATACTATTATCCTTAATCATTAATTTCATTATAATGGCAAACTAGTAGGTACTTATGATCCTAATAGCATTGATGTAGTTCATTCTATAAATTTAAATTAACTGATTAACTTAATGAAATTTATGAAAGAGTATCACCTTTATCTTTTCTTTTAACCATATTATCAAAGGATCCTCATATTGAGCAAGCAGAAGGAAATTGTATCTTTTATTAACTCTCCTGGGATCATTTTAGGAGACTTCAATAGTATGATTCATCCCTCATAAATTAAGAAAATCCATGCATTAGGAACTATTTAGAAGATATCTATGATTGTGATTGTAACATCTAAGCGACAGACTTGGAGATCGAGGGATACTACTTCACTTTGAGCAATAAACAAAAGGAAAAATGGTTCTTGATGAAAAAAGATTAACAAGTCTCTAGTTAATTGTAAGTGGATCTCTACTTCTTCTAAAAATAAAGTTTCTTTTGATAACCCTTTGTTCTTTAATCATATTTATAGTGATTCTAATTTTTTTACAATATTTATAAAATCCCTCTTTATTCATCAACTTTCTAACTAAAGTGGATGGAATTGAGGAAGTTGTCATGAAGGGGCTTACCTTTAAAACTCAAGGGCACAAGTTATATAAGAAAGCTTCAAATCTTAAATGATGAAATTAAGATTCTTAATAGTAGGAAGTTTAAAAATACTCACGGACCAATATCCAAATTTATGGAAATACTAAATTCAAAGCATATTTCAATCCCCTATTGATGAAGAAATATAAGTTGAAGATAAAAGTAGCTTTAACAAACTATATCCAAGCTTAATAACCATTCCTTATTTAAATAAATATACTCATGCTTATTACCATTCCCTATTTAAACAAAAGTGACAAAATCAATTTTTGGAATTCTTTAATCATATAAAAAAAACTAATGGAGCTTAACAAGACTTTTAATTGTGTCAACCGTAAGGTTCATTATTCTTTATCATATTGAAACACAATCTATAAATTCATCTCGAAGCTTATTGATAATAGGCTTATGCCTTTAATTCCACAATATATTGATTCTTCACAAGGGACTAACATTAAAAGGAGAGATTTTAATAATTTTTTTCCTCAAGAGCTTTTTAAGAATTGTATCATATGCCATTTTGGCAATTGTTTGTTAGATTGAACAATTCATCCCTTCTATATCTTATAGTGTATTAATAAACGGAGAGCCTTCCAAATATATGAAGAGTGCAAGAAGATTAAGGCAAGGTGATTCCCTATAACCTTACCTTTGAACCTTTTATAAGGTACATACAAAACTTACCCAATTTCTATCAACTAGGACAAGCTATTTAAGTATCATTATATATGTAAGAAGATGAAAATAGTTAGCTTATCTTTTATAAATGACCATATTCTCTTTTAAAAACATATGCATTATCTATCAATGCACTGATGTTTACTTTGAAAGCCTTTAAAATTCTTTTAGGTTTATCCATTAATAATACCATATTTTCATTCCTCTGATGCTCAACACGTGACTATCTAACTCTCCTTATTTGTATGTCTTAAAACTGTAAAGCCATCTCTTACATACTCAGACATTCCTATTTCCTCCACTATGGTCTCAAGTTGGAGGATTCTCTCTTTTGATGTGGATCACGTACTAGATCTAACTATAATGTGTGTGGAGGACTGTGAATAAAATATCTTTGCTAATGAACTCTTCCACAATAGTCCCTACCATCCACTGAATTAAGATACACCTGACCGTCATCAGCAGTCTCAGATGCTTTCTTGTATTTGGTCCTATCATTATTATTGTTTATGTTAACAAGTGATACTTTTTAAGAATTAATATTAAAGTATAGATTTTACATACATGAACTTGTCTGTATCAGGTGTTGACGAAAGTCACACCATCATACTTCTTGGTATGAGTGTGCAAAAAGAGTTGGCATGCTGTAAGCTTCCAGCATGTAGACTTTTTCTACATCAGAATACATTTTTATAAGTGAACTACAATTTTTAAAAATTTCTAAAGAATTTACTTTTTTTATACTTACCCCTTGTTAGACAAAAAAATTGAACTCAACAACGTAGTCATTATTGACACCATACATTTATAACATTATTATTCTGCATAATGCACATATATTTTCATTTTAAATTTCATTCATCAAATTAGATTGAAATCATATTTCATACATCAAAGTATAAAAATCAAAATATAAGTGTAAATTTTGATACTTACAAGCTGAAGTGTGTGCTCCTGGTGGGTAAAAAATCCCCCAGTGTGTATGAGTAGTCTCTCTCCGTCTAGTTCTCCACGTCTATTGGCAGAATTGTGCTTTGAAATGGATATTGTCTCAGGTGATGCCCACTACTGTTGCCAACGACTCCCTATTTCTTCAGATATATAAAGTGGTTGTACACCATTCTTGTGTATTGAAGCAAGAAATTTTCTATAATGTGTGTGTGTTCGCCTCTCCCATACATTATAAATAACATCATCAAATTTTGGATACCAAAAAATTCTTTCTAAAAATAAAAAATACAATAAGTACTTATAAACGACAACATTTATCTAATTAATGTATAAAGTTAGATAAAACAAAAAGATTAAAGAATATATTTTATGTACCTCAAACTCTTGATAATGAAAATCCTTTATCGGCTAAGAGACATTCTTTCATATATAACCCTTAAGATCTATCATCTCCTTGATCTTGGATGAGATATTTCTTGAGCACATTTCAGAAGGAACCAACCTAATATATAAGTTATTTTGGATCATTTTCAAATTAAAACCTATAACTTAAGTATAAAACTATGATGTTATCATGTATTACAAAATTTTTAGAATTTTACCTACAAATTGTTGACAATTGTGATGTATGTTCTTCCATCAACTCCCCTAGCTTTAGGTTGGAGGTCGCCTCCTTCATCTATAATGTTAACTCCTGATATCACTGTCGGTATAGAGGTGGTGGATGGTGTAGCAGAGCTGCTGGATAGTATAGTAGTAGGTAAAAAAGGTGATGCCACATCTGGATGTGCAGTAACATCTGTAGAATGTGATGTTTCATATGGAAGTGCACTGCCTTCTTCAAATCATTTTAACCTAAACCTTAGCTGCATCATATCTTGTTTTCTCTTTGGTGGCATATTTTTAATATGAAAATCACATTTTATTGAATTTTCTAGTAATAGAAAAATATAAATTCAATATATAACAATATATTGCTGATGCAATAATAGATTTATTCATATAATATTTTATTACAAACATAAATTAATCGCTATCAACACTTAATTGTAAATCAAAATCATCATTATCTTATTTTTATGAAGAAATAGAATCAAACTCACGCATCTCTTCAGATCTCTCACCTTCCTCATCCTCTCTAGATGAAATGTCAACATATTCATTATGTGGATCATTCTCATCATATGTTACACATGCATTTATTTCATAAACTTCCTTAAGCTCTTCGCTTTCAATTTTCTTATTTTCTCATTTTCCATGTAATTCAAAAACACCTCTAAGTTTTACTTTGCGTACTACCAACAAATCTGATTTATCTCGTTATAAGTTGAGAAAAGAGACATAATATATTTAGATCACTTACATCGCCAATATGAAAGGTTTAAATTGTCTTAATCTTTTTCACTAGTTGATTTCAACTAGATTATATCAATTGTGCACTTATGTTCCAACATTAGGAGTTGGATCAAACCATTCACACTTAAATATTACACTTCATTTTATTGGCAATGTAGGGTACTCAATTTCAAGTATTTCAATAATTTTACCACAGTAATCTGTCAATTCTCTCTGTATATAAACCCCACTATTTACGATTACCATGTTATGACCATGATGTTCTGTATTAAATTAGGTATTCGTTAATAAAATGCACTGGATGTGATTTAACAGTTCACAAAGGTCCTTTCGCAAGATCATATATGAACTTGTTCTCTAGGATTTTCCGAGGCTTACAGAGAAAACAATTTATCACTTTAAGTAGTATAATTTCATCTAATCACTTTAATATGATAATTCAACCATTTCAATTATTACAAGTGAAACTTACATATTTCTCGAACCATCAAGGAAAGTGTCTTTCAACTTCTTTATTGATATTATCATGTGTTGTTTTGGGGCATTGATTTGTGTAACCATTGCTCATATAATCTAAAAGCATTATTATGTATTTTAGTTATGAACAATAGTAATTTCGATAACTCAAATAATCTATTTCAAAATCAACTTAAACTTACTACATGAAAGGATGAACCTCTTGACAATTCAATAAAATGTAACCATGAGCAACCTCTATTTCTTCTCTTGTTAACATTCTTCTTGTTGAACGTCTATATATTGTGAAAATGGATAAGTTGCTATCATCATCACTAGTTTCTCCCCCATTGTGATTATGATAAACTTTTCTTTCTCTTGTGTGCAATGGAGCTCAAAATAATGTGAACAAAATGTACTTGCATCCTCCACTAAATAATCATTACATATCAAACCTTTAACTCTAGCCTTGTCTTTGATATTTTTCTTCAAGTGATTAAAATACCTATATTTCAAATAAGGTTAACATAATTCTGTGATTAAAACAAGCTATAACTTTTTTTTAAATATTAACTATAATTACCTTTCAAATAGATACATCCATTGATATTAAACCATACCAGCAAGTTTTGCCTCGTGTGCTAAATGTATGGGTGGATGCTCCATATAGTTAAAGAAGCTTGGAGAAAAATCCCTTCCAATTTGCACAAGATAATTGGAATTTCTCTTTCTAGTTTTTCCATTTCAGCTAACTTTATTTCAGATGTTGTTAAGCTTTTGAAAAACAAACTTAATTCTGTTATAGCTTCCCAAACCTTATTCGGTAGCAATTCCCGAAATGCAATTAGAATTAGCCTTTTCATAAACACGTGACAATCATGACTTTTCATCCCAAATAATTTGTACTTCCTCAAGTCCATATACCTTTCCAATTGCAAAACATAACCATCAGAAAACTTTATACTTTTCAACCATCCACAAAAAAATTCCTTTTTTTGTCCAAAGTGTAGCATGCTTTTGGATATTTATTGGTGTGAAGATCTTTATCTAACTTATTCCTTCTACAAATAATTTTCAAATCAGATTGCGATTTTGCATTATCCTTTGTCCTTCTTTTAATGTTCATTATAGTATTGAACAAATTATCAAATATTTTTTTTCAATATGTATCACATCTAGATTATGAAACATCAAATTAGTTTTCCAATACGGAAAATCCCAAATGATGTTGTGTTTTCTTCAACCAAAGTTTTTACTAATGCTCGTATTAACTTCATCAGCTTTATTTTAAGTTCTGTAACTTTCAGCAACCCTAATTCATCAATCTCTTGCAATATCTCTTCATTAGCTTTGTGAGGGGGAGAAGGTGTTTGTACCATCCTATTTTTAATGAACTTTTGGTTATTGCATCTAAATGGATGATTTGGAGGAAGAAATTTCCTGTGGTTGTCAAACCAAGATGTTTTGGCTCCGTTTAGAATATAAAACACATCAAAATCATTACCACAATAAGGACAAGCTAAGTTCCCTATTGTCCTCTATCCAGACAACATATCATATGCTGAGAAATCAATAATAGTCTACATCAAAGCTACTCTCAACACAAAATTTTGTTTAATAGACACATCATATGTCTCCACACTATATTCCCAAAGATGATGCAATTAAGATACCAGTGTAAGAATACATCAAATTTATACTTTAGATTTGTAGACCTTGACACAATCACTGTCAAGAACATATATGCCTCATTTATACATATCTATGGAGGCAAATTATAAGGAGTAATTATGATGGGCTATGATGGATATTGTTGGTCTGACTTACCAAAAGGTTGGAATCCATCCGTTGACAATCTTAACCTAACACTTCAAATTTTAGCTGCAAACTCATAGAGTGTTATTGAACTATTTCCATACCAATGCATCTGATGGATGACTCATTATTCCATCTTCATGTCATTTTCATTATGCCATCTTATCTGAGATGTAGTAACATTAAAGGCATATAGTCTTTGATGTCTCGAAGTTAACGGGAAATAATACATTTGCTTCCAAGGTACTAATTTCTATTTCATAGTATCCTTTCTAAATTTGAACCTAGATTGATCATAAAATTAGCTTGTAATTCCACATTATCTCCCCAAAATAACATACATCTCAATTTGTAACAATCAATTTTTTTCAATTGGCAAATGAAGACCCCTAATAATTTTCTTCATATTGTGAAAATTATCGACCATTATAAGATCAGAAGGAAATGATTCATTCTACAAAGCAATAATGTTATCAAAACTTCGATAAAAAATATACCCTTCAGACTTTAGGTTCAATATTCAAGCAATTGAAGATAATTGAGTCATGATCTCACAATTTGGCCATAATTCTTGGTCAACTGATTATAGTAAGTCAAAAAACTATTTTGCATGTGGGTTTAGTTCTTCTTCAAGATTTTTATATTTTCCTAAAAGGTATAATTGGCTACATCATAAATCATTTGGATGTAAGGACTTTTAGTTGCACCCACATTATTTGTTCTAAATCTTGTCCCTACTTCAAACTCATCCATATTTATTGACAAGTTTATTTCATTACCCCTTGAGGTGCTGCAACTCAATGGCTACCTATGTCGTGTCTACTTAAAATAATTTGGAACAAACCCTTTTCTTAACAAATAGCAATTCACTTCATCAATAGGAAGAAAACGAATATCTTTACACTTTCTATATGGACATCTAATCTTTAGGGGATCCATATATGCAGGTTGAGAATATGTATAGTGAATAAAAGCTTCAACTCCCTCAACAAACTCAAAATTAATGAAATTATGGAGTGTTAATCATCTATACATCTAAAATCTATCAACATTACTCATTTCTGCAAAACTGTTATTTAAAACAATGATTTCATAGTTAGTATCCTTTATTTCTCCTAAGTTTACAAAACATACCATATTAATCCAAAGTTTGATTTAAATAAGCACTATGGTATGTGGCATTATTTACACCTGTGAACTAAGAAAGCAAGTTTCGTTATGACTCTTAGGCCCATGAAAATTTTCACTAATAAGCCTTATAGGAGCTACATCATAGGTTTCTAGCCTATATACCATCCTACGGGTTTATTATGCAAGGAAGTGTCATGTCTATTAATCTTATGAATTTCTTATATTAATACTATTGGGACCTGATCCGAAAACTGGATCCCAACCAGAAAAGAGAGACGAAAACGAAGTCGAAGGAACGGAACATAAGGCGAAATCAAAAATGCAAATCGAAAGGGAAATCCAAGCTGATAAACCAAATCCGAAGGAGAATCGAATAACAAAACGCGGAAACAAAATACAAACGAATTGAAGGAAAGCAAACGAAAAGCGAAAACAAAAGCAAAAGCGAAATCGAATCGTAAAGCAAAAAAAACCAAAGCAGAAACATAAGACGAAAGATCAAAGCGAAGCGAACACAAATCGAACTATCGAATTGGCTCGGAAACAAAACAACCAAATGATGCAAACGAAGGAACAGAATGCGAATTGAAGACGAAGTCGAATCGAATACGAACAAATCATAAACGGAATAAAAACGAAACGAAAACGAATCAAAACGAATCGGATCAAAACAAACAAATTGCTTAACCAAACTTAAACGAATTCCGACATCCGGGAACATACACTTTAGAAA
>JANIPM010000003.1:37320950-37341246 GCA_027478405.1 Erythroxylum cassinoides
AAAGGTGAAGCATATGCTTTGCTTGATTCTATCCAATCTTATGAATTTGTGTTTAGCTTGCATTTGATGAAAAAAATATTGGGCATCACAAATAAATTATCTTAAGCATTGCAAAGGAAGGATCAAGACATTATCAATGCAATTCCTTTGATTAAAGTTTCCAAACAATGACTACAAATGATGAGAGATTTATTTGATGAAACATCTTCATTTTGTGAGAATCATGATATTGTCATTCTAAAATTGGATGAAAATTTTGTACATTGGGGAATGCCAAGGTGAAATGCACAAAAAATGACGAATTTGCGTCATTATTAAGTGGAATTATTCTACATTGTAATTGATATGCAACTTCAAAAGCTCAACAATCACTTCAATGATGTAAATACCAAGTTACTTATTTGTGTGGCATGTTTAAATCCAAATAACTCTTTTTATGCTTTTGATAAGCAAAAATTGATTCAACTTGTTAAATTTATCCTTTTGATTTCTCTAAAATAGAGCTTATTACTCTTGGTGATTAACTTGACAATTATATTGCTCATACGCAATCTGATGATCAATTTTCGATATTAATTGGTATTAGTGATCTTGCCAATAAGCTAGTTGAAACAAAAAAGGATGTTGTGTACAATTTGGTGTTTTTACTTGTGAGATATTTTGTCTATTGCTACTGTATCGATAGAAAGAGTATTTTCTGTAATGAAGATAATAAAAAATTGCTTGCACAATCGGATGAGAGATTCTTGGATGAATGACTGTTTGATCACATATATTGAGAAAGATATCTTCAATAGTATTGATAATTAGAAAAATTTACAGCGATATCAAAATATGAGGATTTGTAGGGAATAATTGTAATAGGTTATATACTTATATGTAAGAAACTCAAGATAATAATTTAAGTTTTTATTTATTAAATATATAAATATTTGTATTTTTTCAGTAATATAAGAGTACTTTTAAATATTTTACCCCTATTCAAAAAATTTTTAAAGATCCGTCCCTATAGGTCCCTATGAAACACCTATCATCCCAATTGGCTGAATATATGAGATGGAGGGTTATCATTCCCAATTTTCTAGATTTTTAATTTAGGTGAGCCCTTCTGTTTGTTTAAAATCCATAATGATTTTGTTTCCCAATCCATGTATTCTTGTCTCTGATTGTGCCATTTGTTTGTTCCAACCTTAAGCCCGCTTCATCTTCCTTTGTTGATGTGACTCTATTGTATGTTAGCGGGGGCTTCCCTAATCTTAATCGGGGAGTCTCCATCTTTGTGACAGGTAAGAAAAGCTATTTTTATATAGATGAAGGCATGGATAGTAATGCCAAGTGTCAGTTTGGTGATTTTACAATTTGGGTCTGTTCTTTTTCCATTCCCACAATACCAGGTGATTAGCTTTTTCCATTCTTAGGTACCTTGCTATAAAACTCCAAAATTTGCTACTGTACTCACAATTAGAGACACTCTAACGTCTCTCTCGCTCCTCTATAACGTCTCTCTCTCCCTAATGTCTCTCGCTCCGGCGATTCTAGAAGACCTGTATGGCCCTAAGCAGAGGAGGTCGTCGTCTTGAGCTCCTGTCCCAGTGAGAATCTTTACGTTTGCTTCTCTAGCCGGCGACGACACGTTTTGCGTCTTGGGTCGTTTCATATCCTAGACCAGACATTTTTTTTATTTTTATTCTATTTTTTATTTTTTCTTCTTTCTCATGATTAAACGTAAAGTTAAACCCTTTCTTGTGTGTTATAAATCGAGTTATAGTGTTGCGATTTCTGCCCTTTGTTAGTGTTTGAGACAGTGCTATACTTTGCTTCTTTGGCCTTTAGACTTTGCTCGTTTTGCTTGTTTAGAATTTGGCGTTTACACCGGTGTCATGTTATCTCCGTTTATTTTTACAAAAATTGCAGCTCTGTTTTCCACTCCATTTTGGATTATCTTGGTTAAAATGCTTATAAACTCGGCTTCCCTGTGTACTTGCTTATCTCTTTCCATTGTTCCTAAAAGTTGTACACGCAGAGACTGCGAATCCTCTATGTGAACTTTGATTTTCAGCGGGATATTATTCTCTCTCTTATAGTCAGTTTGGGCTGCAGAGTGTTAGTTTTCCTCCTCCAATAGCTGCTAGAATCTCATTGTCGGGGTGTACTCAGTGGCTGTGGTGAGCGTTTGAATCGTTGACGTATACAGTGGGCAACACCTTCTATTTTAGAGCGCTTGTTTTCTTTTATTTTTTTGCAGGGATGGGACTGGAGTTATCGGGTTCAAGGCCAGTATTGTTTCTAAGGGCTCTAGTAACGGTATATTTGTCACACTCTATTCGCTTCATCTTGTATCCTCCTTACATTCTAAATATTGCTTTTAACTTTTGAGATTGTATGTACTGTTACTGTAAGTAAGCTGTGATTTATATGTGAGTTCCCTTGCCGTGTGGATCTTATTGGCAAGCTATCACATACTTCCCTTTTCCTTTTTATTTTGTGTTGGTTTCTTTTGTTAGTATTCTATTAGCAAAGCTTATTGCCTTAAAATTTTTTTACTAGAATATTGCCTCACTTGAAGTTATTTACTCTCTAGAGTTTTATTGGAGTCGTTAGCGACTTTTGGGATCATCTTCTTGGGCTTGTGAGTTAGGAGTGGTGGCTATATGTATCGATGATGGAGTAAGGGCTGGTTCTTCAGTGAGTTTGATATGTAAGAGTAGAAAAGATGAGGACATACTACGAATAGGTTCTTAGAATATTGAGACTCTTCAGGGAAGTCTCTCGAATTATTAGAGAGTTTAAATATCTATAAAATTCATATAACATGCATCCAGGAGACAAAGTAGATGGGACTAAAGCAAAAAAAATTAATAGGTTCAAATTGTGGTACTCAGAGAGTTTGAGTTGACATAATGGGCTAGGTATCTTAGTTATTAAGAAACTTTTAAATTATGTCGTGGAGATAAAAAGCACAAATAATAGGATTATGGCTATCAAGACTGTGGTGAGTAGTGTTGTTCTTAATATAGTGTGTTCGTATGCACCTCAAGCGGGTTTGGACGAACAATAAAAATGTCAATTCTGAGAGGAGTTAGATGAGGCGATTGAACAAATCCCTGTTAATGAGAAAGTTATTTTAGGAGGAGATTTTAATGGTCATATGGGGGCTGCATCGGATTGATATCCATGGACTCATAGGGGTTTCGAGTATAGAGATAAGAATAATAGTGGGATTGCTTTATTAGACATGGCGATGGCATTAGAGTTAATTATAGCCAATTCTTTATTCAAGAAGAACAAGGAGTAATTGGTGAGCTTAATAAGAATATTCAAGGAGATGTGCCTTCGTGTATATTGTTTGCGGATGATATTGTCTTAGTGGATGAGACAAGAGATGAGGTCAATATCAAACTAGAACGTTGGAGAGAAATGTTGGAGTTGAAGGGTTTTAAAGTGAGCAAAATTAAGAATGAGTATCTAGAATGTAACTTTGTGCCATCAAGAGGATACCGGTGTGGAGGTAAAAATTGAATCAGAAATTATATCACGGACAGAGTTTTAAGTACCTAGGGTCTATCATCTAGAGCAAAGGAGAGATCGATGAAGACATAACGTATCGTATCAGATCATGACTCAAATGGAGAAGTGCATCAGGAGTTTTATATGACAAGAAAATATCACTCAAGCTCAAAGGCAAATTTTATCATTTAATAATTAGGCCAACTATGTTATACAGGGTAGAGTGTTAGCCCATCAAATAAACAAACAATAATAGGGTTTTGGTGATAGAGATGAGGATGTTCTAGTGGATGTATAACTTTACTAGAAAAGATAAGGTTAGGAATCTACTAGTCATAGACAAATTAAAGGTAGCTGGTATTAATGACAAATTGAGAGAGACAAGGGTCAGGTGGTTTGGACACATTAAAAGGAGACATCTGGAAGCTCTAGTTCAAAGATATGAGACAATAATACTAGACTGTAGGAAGAAAAAAAAGGCCTAAAAAGAATTGAGAGGAAGTGACCAAAAATAATATGACTAGGTTGAATCTTATCGAAAACTTGGCCCGTAATAGAAAAAATTTACGTACTAGGATACGGGTAAACGATCTCTTGTAAAGAGAGTATTCACGTTCTCTTAGGTTATATTAAACCATGTCCTATGCATTTTACTGTGTAGTATTTACCACATAGTTAGTTAAGCTAGTTAGGTTCCTAATTATCATAATTAAGGTAGTGACAACCTTGGTTGGAGGTGTTAGAGTAGTGCCCTAAAGATAATTGCCTTTAGCGCATTTTATACAAAGTTGTGTACAAACTTTATTTTCAGAAATAAAGAAAGATATATTTCATTAATTTGGTATTAATTATTTATGAATTGATAGTGATCTATAAACAAATTAATAAAGTCCATGATATATGACATAGCATGAAGGAAATTATGATTAGATCATACTACTAAGATTCCTATCATATGCAATTATGTCAGTATCTAAATTATCCCTATTCATAGGATTAATGAGATTGGACATCTTTAATTTGGATAGACTAGCACATGTCAAACTCATTGATTTGATCAAGCAGTGGATCTCAGAAATTGATCACATGAGATGTTTAGAGTTGAGATGTAAATGCTTACTAGAGGTAGTAAGTACATTGGATGACCTACCATGAGATCATCACATGGATATTTTAGTTTAATGTTAGTGATAATCTCATCATAGCAATGGTGCAAGTATTCTTATACTTGAGGTACTCAAGGATATCTTAGATAGTAATTCTGTGCTTTGATTTCATTCCTTGTTGCCTTGTAGAGGTCGCTCATAAGGTGGTGATTGAGTACAGCTTGAGGTATTCGAAAGTAATTGAGTAACCAATAGAGAATTCATCACTTTTGTGATAGCAGAAGATGATACCATGGCTTCTTGTTAGAGCCATTACTTAAAAATCTCTGGCCGGAGTACATATGTCATAAAGAATGTCTTCATTGATATATAGAGTAATGAGTCCTAGGACGAGAACTAATAGCACTTGGACTAGATTTGACGTAGTTAATCTAATGAAAGTTGACACTTTGCCCATATTCATAACCAAGTGGAGTATAGCATGGTGAAAGGACGAATTGCACAACAATTATCTATGAGAGGGTTTACGAGATGGTTCGTGGAGAGTATGAGTTCATTCGTCAAACCACTTACTTTCTGGTCAATTGGGGGTCATGATGTGTTTCTAGACACCGCTTATGATTTGCTTGGATTTTAAGTGTTAATTTAAGTGGTCAACATAACCGAGAACCTAATGGGTCACACGCATAAGAGTGATTCGGAGGATTCATAAAATAGTTTTGGATAGAGATCCATTATATGGAGAGCAGTAAAACCAAATGGATCCTGATAAGATCGAGATATGTCCCGCTGAGATCACGACATCGATATTGCTGAAACAAGTCTCCGATGTTTTTCCACATTTAGAACCCGTTAGGATCGACCCTAATGTGACTAGACCACTTCAGCATCTATATATATGATAACGTGGAAAGGAGGAGAGCATTTGTCAAAATTGCATTTAATGCTTTTTATGGATAAGAGACAAAATCCATAAAAGACAAAAGAAGGAAGGTGAATAAGTAGTAGAATCGTGAGAAGCATAAATAATAAAGAAAATTTTTCATGTTCATCCGAAGCTCTCCATCATCTTCTTCGAAGCTTCATCTTCTTCCTCTCTTTCACGTGCTCTCCAAGAACAAAGGTAAGAGCTAGCACTTTCTTCTTTGTTCTAGCTATTTTCGGATCAAAGAGTTTGATTTGGTTAGATTCTCCGACCTCTGAATGGATACCGCTAGAGATGGTCTCCTTTGGTCGTTGTGGTTTGAGAATTCTGGTACTTCTTTGTATCGACACATAGATCATGGACTTCGAGAAAGTCCCGGAATAATTTTTTGTTTTCCGCACCGCGTGTATCTGATGCACACACCAGGATTTTCCTGTAGTCATGTGGGGCCCTCTTATCTCTTCCTTCTCCGAGCTCGGGTTATAGAAGAAGAAGAAGAAGGAACCGAGAAGAAGATATCAGCAACAACAAGGTTTATTACGAGGCAGCTCATGATGTTCGTATCGATCTATTATGCGCCTCTGCATCTAGCATTGGGTAGATACCATACAATAATCGTCCTAGCTCTACCATATTTTTTGTTTCATTTCTTCTGGAACAATCACAAACACTTTTTTGATTATGGATCTACTACCAAAAATTCAACGCATAATCTTAGCATTCAACGTGTATTCCTGAATAATCTCATTTTTCAATTATTCAACCATTTCATTTTACCAAGTTCCATGTTCACTGTAGGAAAACCCCAGTGCGTGCATCACATATATGCGGTGCGGAAAACAAAACAAAATTTGTTCTAGGACTTTCCTTAAGTTCAGGATCTATGTGTCGATATAAAGAAGTACCAGAATTCTCAAATCGCCACGACCAAAGAAGACCGTCTCTAACAATATCTACACAGAGGTCGGAGAATCTAACCGAATCAAACTCCTTGATCCGAAAATAGCTAGAATAAAGACGAAAGTGTTAGCTCTTACCTTTATTCTTGGAGAGCACGTGAAAGAGAAGAAGATGAAGCTTCGAAGAAGATGATGGAGAGCTTCGGATGAACATGAAAATTTTTTCTTATTATTTATGCTTCTCACGATTCTACTACTTATTCACCTTCCTTCTTTTGTCTTTTATGAATTTTGTCTCTTGTCCATAAAAAGCATTAAATGCAACTTTGACAAATGCTCTCCTTTCCACGTTATCATATCTTATTTATAAGGTACAAAACTATCAAGACCCCAATATTGAGAAGGAAGAACTATTGAACATGTAAAAACTTCTCTGTTTTTTATTCAGATTATAGATGTACAGCTGCTGCTATTCTTATATAGAGCTAGGGTACATAGTTATGGGAGTCTTCCTAATTAGGAAAACTCCTTATTTGGAAATATTCCTAATATAGCTAGATATTATAGCTAAGGATAATCCCTTGATTAAGGGACTATCTATTATTACAGGATTCTCTACAGAACGTAATGGATCAAGCCATCTTAAGGAAATGACAAATTTTCTTTGGCCATGCCATTTTACTGAAGAGTGTAGATGCAAGTGCTTTGGTGAACACTATTATTCTTGGTGAGTTATCGAGCTAGGTCACATTGTTAATATTCACAACCATTATTAGCTTGGAGGATATGAATAGATAATTGAAACACATTTAAGATGAATCTCTAAAAGTTATGAAAGATAATGGTTAAATTTAAAATATCTTCTTCCATTGATAGAAGATTCTTTGTATTGATAGAAGATTCTTTGTATAACTAGGAATTCCATATATAGCTTATGATTTTCATTCTATTTTAGGATAGAATAAATATCTCCTAATTTTCAGGAGATAACAGATTTCATGAGATTGTTAGAATTCAAATCTCATTTGTATAAATTATGTATAGCCTAGGGTCAAAGAATAACGTGAGACTATTATGTCTTTTGTTCATGGTATTAGAGTTGTTGCTTTTGGGACCTTCTTTTTCCAACCTTCACTGTTGATCTTTTCCTATCTTAGGCCTTGATTGCCAACATTCTGTGTAATTGTTGCAACCTTCAACATGTCAAAAATTTCAGAAACACTCCCCCTTACCACCGAATAAGAAAAGACATCAATTACTCAACACATGGGGGATATGCAGAATATCCAAGCACCTTTAGACTCAAATGGAAAAAATTATTTGAAGTGGTCACAATTTATTCAAACATTTCTCAAAGGAAAAGGGCAAGATTAATCACTTGGTTGAAACTGGACCCAAAAAAGGAGACCCAAAATTCGCTGCTTAGGATGAAGAGGATTCCGTGGTCATGTCATGATTGTGGAATGCCATGCTACCTAAAATAATTGACACTTGCATGTTCTTGCCAATAGCTAAAGACATATGGGATACTCTTCAACAAACCTATTCAAAGACAAGAGATGCTGCTTTAATCTATGGAATCAAACCGAAGATTTCAAACACTAAACAAGGTATCGTTTTGTTACAGAGTATGCCAACCTTCTAAAAAATCTATGGCAAGAAATGAACCAATATTGATGTGTTCAAATGTAGTGTAGTGAAGATGCAACCAATTTGAATAACTTTGTTGAAAAGGATAGAATTTATGATTTCCTTGCCAGCCTTAATGTGGAATTCGATCAGATAAGAGTTCAAATTTTGGGAAAGAAAAAGTTAACATCTTTGAATGAGACAATATCATTGATTCAGGCCAAAGAGAATAGAAGAGAGGTTATGTAGGAGCCAAAAACAATAAGAAAGCTCAGCAATGGTATCTGCAAAGATGAATAATGAGAGCTTCACAAAAAACAAAGACTCAATCTGGTGTACATATTGTAAAAAACCATGCGATATGCGAAAAGTATGCTTCAAACTCTATGAGAATGAACAAGTCCTTAACCGAAAGGGAGGATTCAAAGGAGATAAAGCCCACTTCACAAATGGGGAAGACCAATCTCAAGAAAAATCCAACAATGCTGATATCGGAGAATTCAAGAAAGAAGAAATAGACAAGCTAAGAAACCTTCTCAATTCTCTTTAAAAATCCTCTAGTATGTGTTCATTGGATCAATCAAGTAAGTGCCTTAATTCTTATGCTTTAAGTGTCTCAAGTTTGTCCTCCCCAAGCTCTAAGGTAATAGACTCAAGAGCCATTATGTCTTGGAAGTCAAAAAATTACTATTGTTGAAGGACTTCCTATAACTATTGCAAGTCAAAGAACAATAAACTTATCTAAGTCTTTGTCTCTACATAATGTATTACATGTCTCCAAGTTGTTCTCCAATCTTTAATCTATTCATCAAATTACCAAAGATCTAAATTGCAAAGTAACTTTCTATTCTACACACTGTGTTTTTCAGGATCTACTTACGGGGAGAAAGATTGGTCTTGCTAAGGTGAATAATGGCCTCTGTTAACTTGAGGACATGAGTGGCAACAAGAAACAAAAGAATCAGCTATCTCTCACTTGCTCATCAAGTAACATTTCTTCCAATAAATCTAAAATTTGGCTTCATCATTACCGCCTTGGTCATCCACCATTTGCTTTGCCTAAAACTATGTTTCCTTCACTTTTTAAGAATGAAAATGTCAGTAGTTTCCATTGCAATACATGTGAATTTGCTAAACATCATCGAGTATCATTTCCATTAAGTAATACAAGATCTACTAAACCTTTCTCTTTGATACATAATGATATATATGGGGGCCATCCAGGATATCTAATATTTCTGGTGCTAAATGGTTTGTAACATTCATTGATGATTGCACGAGAATTACATAGTTATTTCTTATGAAAGAAAAATTAGAAGTGAGTGGTATTTTTCCAATGTTCCATAAAATGACTTGCACACAATTTGGAAGTTTAATCATACAAGTAAGGTCAGCCAATGCAAGAGATTATTTTAATCAAATTTTGTCACATTATTTGCAAAAGGAAGGTATAATTCATGATTCACCTTGTGTAGATAGAACCCAACAAAATGGGATTGCCCAATGAAAAAATACACGTTTAATATCACTCTAGCAATTTCGTTTCAAAATAAAGTTCCAAAAACCTTATTGGGGGGATGTTGTTTTAACCGCTGCATATTTGATAATAGAGTGCCATCTAAATCTTTAAATAATCGATGTCCCATAGCTATACTTTCTAATTTTTACCCTGATTTTGATGTCTCTTGCTAGTTGTTACCAAAAGTTTTTGGTTATGTTGCTTTTGTACATTTTCTTTTGTTGCTAGAAATCATAGTTTCTTGTATACATTAATAGATGAATATCAAATGCTTTATTGTCTCTAGCAAACAAAAGTCCCCAAACATAAACTTAAGTCAAAATGGTCTCACCAGTAATTAGAATTCAGTTAAAGCAAATGATACGTCAGTAAGCAAAAAGAAGCACCCCTTTTACAATACTTCAAGAAACAACAAATTTATCAGTTGTGCGTTAGTATGAAGGTCATCTCTACTCAACAATATTACATTGAATTAAAACAAAATTCAGATTTGCAAGCCTAAGTAGCAACTGTACCTAGATATTCAGTTGAAAGGTATCTCTGAAATGCAGCACAGAACCATGTCATGCTATAAATCACTTGAGCAGTCTTAACATGTCTCATTCGGAGAAGTAGCAATTCAACAACTATAAATGAAAGTAAAAGAACAGGACACGGAAGTATGCGGAACCGAATATGGAATTACCTCAACCATGAGAAAGAAAGCAACACAATTCAATTCAACAATTATAAATGAAAGTAAAAGAATAGGACTCGGAAGTATACGGAACTGTACCTCAACCATGAGAACACCAGGCATGATTGGTCTCTCAGGAAAATGACCAGGAAAGAAATTGTCATTTATAGTCACATTCTTGATGGCAACAGCTGAAACTCCAGGGTTATACTCGATCACTCTATCTACTAAGAGAAATGGAAACCTAAACAACAAAATAGCACGTAAATGAATTAAACACAGAAAGGCTACTGTCCGTCTTAGGACTTCAAGAAAGATGAAAACGAATAAAGATTAAGCATTAAACCCGATAAGAAGACTTCACACGGTTCACTTAGACCTACCTATGAGGTAAAATCTCACGAATCTGGTTGATATCCATCACAGTAGGATAAGCCTCATATCCTACAAAAAGAAAAGACGCAAAACCCACAAATGAAATAAGAAAGGCAACAGATAAGGTAGAAACTCAAGAAGGAAATAGACGGATAGGCATGCAAATTGATTACTGAGTTCAATGGGTATCTTTTCTTGAACTGGGTCTTTAGCAGAAGCAGGATCAAGAGAACAATGGGTGGTGAAAAGGCTGAACTTGTTCTTCGACTTCAAATGGGAAGAAGCCAAACGGGACGTGGGATTAGGAAGTGAAATGCGAGAAGGAAGAAAAGCATCGGTACCGAGTCCATGAGAGAGCGAAGTTGAATGGGAGCTAAGAGACGAAGAAGAAGAAGAAGAAGAAGAAGATAAAGTATTAGCAAAGGCTGTGGTTGCCATTAGTAACGGTGAGATCCTAACAAGCTCTGGTATGTGCAATGAAGTATGAAAGCTTGCTTAAGGTGGTGATGGTGATGGAGATGGTGATGCGTATTTACTATGGACAATTGGGCGAGGATAACGAGATAAAATCAGTCTGTGACCGTTGAGTGGTTTGTTGGTAGACTGGAATAGAAAGAAGATGAAGTCTTTTGTTGTATAAGAATTTTCACTTACCTAGAATCTGGAAATGATAGATCTGGAATCATGAACTGGAGAAGAGAACATCATACATTGAAGAAGTGGAAGATTTCGAAGACTTGAACGTGAGAAGATAAGAGGCGGCTCCGATGATGTTTCAACGTCAAAGAAAGAGAAGAAATTTTGGAGGCTAGAAATGATGAGAGGACAAAGTTGTCTTCAACAAGAAGAGCTATTCAGCGGATGTGATTAATCTCTGGTCCTTCTCTTCAGCGGATGTGAATGATATCACATATTGGCTGATAAGTTAGGACTTGTAATCGAGTATGACTTGGAAGAGGAAATAAATGCAGAATTGAAAACAGATCGAGCTTCACAAGTTTTCCATACATGTCCATTCTGTTTTTGTTTTCTGGTATAAAATTTGTTTCTTATAAATAGCAAGATTTGGAAGGTTTGAAAGAATACTTGATACTCACAAGTCACAACAAGATACGTTGACTGGCCTTATAAATTCCTTTGTGCTTGGTTTTCCAAACTGATTATTTTACAGATACAAAACAATCTTCCGTATATGCATAAGAATGGAATCATAAGATAATATTGCTACTGCTACGACGCTTCAGCATGCAATAAGTAACAAGAATGCTGTAGGTAATGCAACAGCTGCCCAGATTCTGAACCTCCCTTGTTTCTGTCGCAATGAAATTCCTTCATTCTGTAAAGCAGAAAAGGCAAGCAATCATTCATCTCTCTATAATTTATGGTGACATGTATCTGGTTGGAACTTAATATTCATGCCATTATGGAGAACTTACAAGTGTTGGAGATGGTGCAGGGGCAGTGTCCTCAGATTCTGTCACTGTAGGTGGGGCTGGAGGGCTGGGGGGAATTGGAGCAGGAGCTGGCGAGTGATGATGCTTCTTGTGCTTGTGCTTTCTTTTCTTCCTGTGCTTAGCTGGAGCTGGTGCAGGAGAAGGAACTAATGAAGGTGATGAGGCTGGTGGTAGATGAATAGGTGCTGGGGCTGGGGCCGGAGGTGCCTTCGCCGGTGCTTCTTTTGCTGGTGCAGGTGCTGGCGTCTCTTTCGCAGGGGATGGTGTTGGAGATGGTACCGCTGGAGGTTGTGTAGTTGGAGCCGGTGGTAATGCTGGTGGTTTTGCTGGTGATTGACTGGGTGGAGTTTGTGGAGGTGGGACGGTTGGACTAGTGGCTGGGGCTACTTTAGGGGATGGTGAGGATATGGGAGTGGAAGTAGGTGGTGGTGTTACTACAGTTGCTGGCGATTGTGTTGGTGTTGTTGGTACAGTGGAAGCCGGTGATTGAGAAGGTGCGACAGGTGTGGTTGTAGGTGGAGGTGTTGTGGGCAAAGTAACTGGTGATAATGCTGGCGCTTGTCCATTGATTATAGCTAATGGAATGGCAAGGGAAGCCAAGAAGAAAGCCCAGAACTTCGAAGCCATTTTTGTCGTGAAGAAAACTAGGAGAAGGAAACTGATATATAGTTGTTTGCTGTGCAAAAATGTTGGGTAACGAGTTAGAGGGAGAAATGTAGACTTCATTGGAATGCAACATCCCTTCTACTGATTTATGGTTAAGTTTAATTGGAGTTGTAGCTTGGAAGTTGGCAAAGAATCTCCTAAAAATTTGTTGGTGCTCTACGTTATCAGTGATGTCATCCTCAAAAGTAGTAATTGCAGGTATATCTTCAAGTTCAACCTGCCTTGTCATGCACGAATGACCAGAAAACCTCTTGTGGTTAGACAGAGAGCAAATAGAAGTTTAGTCCCTGGAAACTTCAAGAGCCTGTGGCCTTTCTTTTTCTTGAAGAAGCAAAGAAGTCCAAGGCCAGTTTGCTTCTAACCTCGTCTATTCTTTAATGATATAATAATTACTGGTGCCAAATTGAGCGAATAGATAGGTAGCTGCGGACAGCAATGCGAACAAACGTAGTACACTTACTTGACCATGATGTTTATCCTAACACAACCTGCCCATTGGTAACTTGTCTATGTCAAAAGAAAATAAGATAGAAGTAAGCTTAGGAATCCCTACATGGGAAGACGGGAAGGTTTTCTTCTCTTTTAAGTAAATTCAAACTTAAAAGAGAAGACGGGAAGGTTGTGGAGACACATCTTCGTTCTGCTTTTGCCCTCATAACTTCTGCACGTTGTGATTCCAATACCCCTCCTTAAATTGTCTGGTTTGTCTCTTTGTCTATTGCGAGGATATCTCATTTTATTAACAAAAACAATGCAGCACAAAGCAAAAGCTATACAAGTATTGTAACTGCTATCCTAATTACTAAATATTCCTAAGGTTCAATGCATTCTCAAACTAGCTACACATGTGAATTTGGTTAATGTATAAATATAATTACAAATGCAAAACTAAATAACTTTTGATTTTTTTCTCCCAAACAGCTTGTAGTCAATCAGTTTGCACTTTGTTTTGAATAATATGAATCTTGAGAAAGTGTGCAGTAACAATATAATTGATTTTAAGATTTCTACCTTTGAATATTTCGCGCCTTTTCTCTTCTAATTTGACATTTCTACCCTTGAATATTTCCTTGTCATGAAATAAACATCCTGCCATCCTCACTAGTACTTCTTCTATGGTGCTTTTGTACATAACTAGGCTGAGGTTCTTCTTCCATAGAGGCCTTTCCAAGGTCAAGAATTGGATTCCAAATAGTGGGGAGTCTTCAAATTTATCCCTAGAAGAATTCCTTGTGCTCTCACAAGAGCTAGTCAACAATGGCGAGTCTGGAGCTGGGCCAAGTTCTCAAGATATCACCAAGAAGTCAAAGAGGCCCTCACAGAATGAAGGTGCTTGGAAAAATAGAATTAACTTCTAGCATAATTAGATTCAGTTGAAGCATTGTCAGGATGTCATGCAAGATGGTGTGATTTTTCCTCCCAACAAACTTCTACAAACTGGTGAGAATGCTTGGTCCACTGCATAAGTTGGCTTATTTTAGAACAAAAGACCTGCATTTGCAGTCATCAATGCTTGAGCTACCGCCCAATGAGGGAAGAAGAGATTGGAGAAAACATTGTTTATGGATGATGGTACCATTTTATTTAAATTTGCAGTAGATAGTTATCTTTCTGAGATTATCGATTTAGGTCCTCGGCATATAGGAAGCCAACCCATGTTTCTTTAAAAATGAAAATCATGATTGAATTTGGCAGAGAATGTATTCATGCATTTAAAATCTACCTAAAATCTTATCAGTGATTAAGTTAGGTGAAGCAAAAGAGCTAGTGCCTTTCAAAATTAAGGTACCTTATCTATGGAGACCCAACCATTCAACAAAGAAACGGGTGCCTATAGGGAAATTGTTTAAAACTGGCTGGTAAGAGGAGATTCTGGGGATGGAAAGTAATACAGTGTATAAAGAGAATGCAGTAAGTGTTCAACCAATGCCTACAACTACTAAGGTGATCATAGAGACCACAGAGATGTGGGAAGTATTAGCTGAAGTAGCTCCTAGAATTTATAATGGGATGCCAAATTGTACAATCAATACAGTTGAAACCACTTACCATAACCAATTGGACGGATGTTAGGGACTTGTAAGTAGCTTGCTAGAGCCATAACCAGGTATGACACTATTGGAAGGTGCACACAGTATGCTAATACAACAACCTCAGGATGCACTCACACAGAACATACAGTCAACATAGAATGCCAGTAATGGGACAGAGAAGGTAGCTAATACTCCCTCAAATTCCAGAAGAAGGTCAGCTAGGAGAAAAGCTAAACAAAAGGGGTTATCCTATTAGATGACTATATTGGTATGGAAGACTAGAGGGTTAAATGACCCTCTAAAATAGTCCGTGGTGAAGGAGTTGGTGCTTGATAAGAGACCTTTTTTGGTAGGTCCCTTTGAAATAAAAATAAAAGCTTTCTATGTTTAGTCAGGATTGAAATTTTGGGTGTCAAATGGAAGCAAATCACTAATCATTCACATCATTACAATGTGCACGCTCAATTATCCTACAAACATCACTATAGATGCCAAATTATTGAGCTTTCATGGATATATGCTGAATTAAAGTTCTAACCTACACAAAAGTCTTTGTACACAGTGATCTACCACTTGCTGCATCTACCAAGCTCCTATCTATAGGCAATAATCTTTCTTAGAAGTATTGGATAAGGATTTGTTCTATGATATTGTGATGAGGGCATCTATCACACAACTACTTGAAATGCTCCTAAGTCTCGTAAAGGGATTCTACATAATGTTGCTTTATCCTGCAAATCTCTTTCCTTATGTTGGTTGTCTTTGATGCTAGGCAGTACTTCCTTAAAAATAGCTAAGATCTATGTGTTCACACTCCTTACAGGCAAATCAAAAAATCAATCTTTTGATGCATCCTTTAGTGAAAAAAGAGGGGTTCTCAATATAATCTACTATTTTATCACCCCTAGAGGTTTCATATTAAGACAGACCACATCGAGCTTGTTGGGCCCTAATTTTTTTATTTTATTAAGCATGAATTGATTAAATTTTGTAGTCTTGCTAGATAAATTATTTTGTTTGGAGTTTAATTAGCATGTTAATGATTGGAGGATTTATTGCTTAGATTGATGGAATTAGAAGTATTAAATGGAGAAAGTAAGATTAAGTTAGAGTATAGTATGGTGTAAGTTAAATTGAAGAAGTTAGAGTGTATAAAGGGAAAATTGGAAGATCACTTAAGGTTAGAAGGATAAGGCATTACATGGAAGGGAATAATGGACATTTGATGATCATTAAGGGTATAAAAAGAAAAAGAAGTTGTTGTCTTGTTTTAAATTGAAGAAAAAATTGTGGAAGAGGGGAAGAGATGAGAAAAGCTAAGGTTTTTGGGATATCTTGAAGAACTTGAAGACTTTGAGGCTAGAACAAGTATAAGCTTTAACCCTTCTTAATTGTTGGATGAAGCATAGTTAGGGCTAGTTAGAAGTGAAAACATGGTTGAATGTGGGTACGAAGTTGTTGATGAATGATTTGAGTTAATGTTTTATTATTTGGTTAATGATCAAGAGTAGATTATGAATTGGTTTGTGAATGATTTTGAGATTGGAAATGAAGTAGAAGAGGTGTTTTAGTGTTAAGATGGATTATATGTGAGAGATGGGAAGTAAAAAGTTGAAGAATTTCGAAAAAAATGACTTTGGAATGAGTTTCTAGAAAAGTTTGCCGCGGCGAACTCCATTTTTCCTACACAGACATGTTTTGGTAAATTGGGCATAACTTTTGATGTAGATGTCCAAATTGAGTGATTTTTAATTTTGTGTAAACTAGAGACATAGGGATACAAGTTTGACGCAGGATTTGAGTCTAAATTCAGTCTTTAAGGATTTCAAATTTGGGAGTGAAGTTGGGCATAGAATTTTGTTTCATACATAAGGATAGTCCGAAATTGTTTAGGTAGTATCTTTCTGATTATTGAACCGAATTGAATGAAATTTTGGTTATTTTTTAAGGAAATGAAGTGTGGCAAGTGAGGCAAGAGGAGCAAGAGGAAGGACACATTTGAGCTAGTAACAAGCAAGGGTTTCAAGGTGGGTTAAAGTTTTATAATTAAGTAATAGGCCATTAATGTTTTCTTTCAAATGATGGAAATAAATGATTTCAACTTCTTCATGAATACACTTTATAAATTTTTGAATGCATTGAAAAAGTGTTATGAGTTTGGTATGAACATTTTTGTGTTGATGATTTATGAAAAGAACATGAAAATGATTTTTGAAAAGATATTATGTTTGAAAAAGATCAAGTTTCGAAAATTTGCCATTTTGGGCAACAAGTTTACAAGGTTATTAAATACATGTTATGTAGGTTTGGTTTGGTCCATTCTGTTGTCAAGTGCGCTTTAACTAAAGTCTTCTCTCGCCTACCCACTAGTGGCATGGAGTTCCTTCATGGACACCCTTATTCACAACTACACAAAATCACTATGTGGAATTGTGTTAGCTCGTTCTGTTCATGACTACACAGGACCCTTTGTGGGAAATGTGCTAGTTTGTTCTATTTATTGACCTTCCAAACCATTTTGATGTGCTTATATGCCCATGACTTGTTGACAAGATTTCAATATGCATTTTGTTAAAATGGAAGATAAGTATTTCAATGGTTTTGCTTGTTACTAGTTATAAAATTGTTACCCATGAGCTTTAAGCTCACCCCCTCCCATTATGTTCCATCCTCAGGTGAAAAGCAAGCGATCGAGTAGTTAAGCGAGTCAAGACATCATTCCAATTAGATTTTTAGATTTTTTTAAAACTAACTTTTGTAATTACAAGGCTTTATCCGCATTTCTAGTTCTGCTAGTTCAAATGTGTTTTGTATTTTTGGTTTTCGAACTCTATTGATGTATTCTGACTTGAAATGCCATTAAAACTTTGTAAAATGTTTGTCTTTTGTTATAAATGAAATGTATTTGGGATGTCTGTGATTTTCTTGTTTTCACAATGTATTTTGTTTTAGAAATGGGATGAAGATTTTGAGAACCTGTTTATGATTAGGTAGATTAAGACATGAAATGGGTAGATTAAGACATGAAATGAATGTACATTGTTTTAAATGAACAGCTTGCATTGTTTTAAATTGTTTAACATGCTTTGAACTTGTTTTATATGATTTGAATTGTTTTGCATACTTTGAAAATTGTTTTGCATAAACTAAAGGTTTTTAATAGTTTTAAATTGAAGGAGTGAAAATGCCACCTCGAAAGAGAACTCGAGGTGCTATGACTCGATCTTGCTCTCTCCAAGGGAGCACAGATGAATCCTATGTCCCTCAAGATGTGAGGATACATTCTGTTCCGAATTCTGAGGCACCTAGTATGCAACAGGAAGTGCCTCCACCCCCCTCTGATGCCCCAAACAAACCCCATTGATCTATAGTTCTTTCAAGCCTTCTCCCAGGCTTTTACCTATGCCATAGGCAAAGGGTCACAAGTGCCGGTGCCAGCTCCAGTGGATAGCAGTGAGCAATATGATAAGCTCCGCAAGTTTGGGGCTATGGATTTCAAGGGAATAACAAATCCAGAAGAGGCCAAAGCATGGTTGAAGAGGACCGAGAGGGTTCTAATTTAGATGAAGTGCTCAGATGAGGAGAAGCTGGACTATGCAGTTAGCTTGCTACAAGGGGACGCACTGCATTGGTGCGAATCAGTTCCTCACAGTCAGGTCATGCCACCGGTACTGATATGGACAAATTTTGTGGAAGTGTTCAGGAAGAAGTACCTCTCTAGATTTTATGTACAAGAGAAGGCCAGGAAATTTCTGAATCTAACACAGAGGGATATGAGTGCGAGTGAGTATAAGCTAAAGTTCACTCAACTTTGCCAATATTCGGCCAACATTGTGACAAATAAAGAGGACAAGTGTCACAAGTTTGAAGGAGGGCTTCATTTGGGGATCAAGGAGAAAGTCTTGATCCACAATTAATGTGACTACTAGCAGTTGGTAGATGCCACACTCCAGGTTAAGAAACTAGAGAACATCAAGTATGAAGTAAATAAGAAGAGGAAGAATAGGGAGCAATCTTCCAAGAAGGGGATGAGTGCTCCAATGCCTGAGAGGAGTATAAAAAGCTTCCATACACAGACTGAGGTGGGGAGTATTGCTTTTGGTAAGAATAAGCAAGCAAGGGTAGTGTCAGTGCAAGCCTCAACAGCAGGAGGAAATAACAGGGTGGAAAGGAGCAAGTACTTAAACCCTCAATGTGAACATTGTGGGAAGTGCCATAAGGAAGAGTGTTTCAGGTTACTTGGAGCAAGCTTTCGATGCAGGGAGAGGGGACACTTGATCAGAGACTGTCCCCAAGTACCAGGGCAAGAGGGGTTACAGTTTCAAGCACCAAGGAGAGCAGAAATAGTACGAACCAGGCTAGTCACTAAAGTGGGAAATGATGGAACTATAAGGAAGGCTATTTCTTCAGGAAGGCCAAAGGGTCAAGCGCAGGAAATGGTATTTGCTATGACCAGAGAGGAAGTTGCAACCGCACTTAAGGTTGTCACAAGTATAGCTCAGTTATTTGATTCAGCAGTGTACTTACTAATTGATTATGGTTCCACACATTCTTTTATTTATGCAAGCATGACATTACATGATGTTGATTCGATGCCTTTGGATAACTCTTTGATTGTTAGTACTCCTTTAGGGAGGAATGTGATAATTAGTCAAGTGTATTAGGGTTGTGAACTCTTTATTGGTGGTGCTAGACTAGTAGTAGACTTATTATGTTGGACCCCACTCCCGAAGCCCAACCAAGGTGTTGGACCTCGATCTCAGAGCCCAACTATCCGATTCGGAGTCAAAAAGCGTAAGCAGGTTTCCTTGTAGGGTTATTCCAACAAACCCTCACTAGCTTCAACCAATCTTTTTGAATTCATATCCAAAAGCTACCAATGTTTGTGGAGAGGTAGTAAAACGTGTTAGAAATCCAATGCTTCTATAATCACTCAATTTGGAGGTCGGACGAAGAAGTTGTGGCCGAAAGAATCTAGTATGTTAATGTCCTTACCCAAACTGAACATGTCTTGGCGCGATTACCATAACTTTTCCTAAAAATATCGGATTGATTTTGTTTTTAGACGGTTGGAAATATGACATCGATCTCTACAACTTCTATGAAGACCTCAAAGCGATATTCGGCCTATAAAGTGGTCAAAATCACGATTTACTGCAGCTGACCTGAGGATGTCTATTAAACGGACATGCATGTCCGTTTAACGGATATACATTGGCTCGAAAGCCATTTTTTCATCTGAGAATGTCCATTAAACAGACATCCATGTCCGTTTAACGGACATACACTGGGTTGAGGGTCCTTTTTCACCCAAGGAGGTTCGTTAAATGGACCTAATGTCCGTTAAACGGACATGGGTGACCCAAAACTCCTTCCAAAGCCTCTCCAATGCTTCCAACATCCATTCAAACACCATATACACTTATAATCCCCCCCAAATGAACCCTTCAAGTGTAATAACACTCCTCAAACATTCAATTACCAAATTGAATGCATTAAACTCCCAA
>JANIPM010000003.1:37533765-37553040 GCA_027478405.1 Erythroxylum cassinoides
AAATCTGACAATGAAAATGGAATAATTTGATAACACTTTCTTATAAAAAATTGTTCTCCTATCTCTTATAAGTTTCTAGTTTAACAAAAAATATTCAATTTGGTTCAGAAATCTGAAAGTTATACCCCCAAACATTTCGGAGTGTTCATAAGCTAAAATCGCATTTTGTAATCAACTTTAATTCAAAATCTGGAATCCTAGAGACAAAATTAAAATTCAATCTCTTCAGACAATTTGTGGCCCTATATCTGCAGTTTACTCCAAATTAAAAACCATTCCATTCAGATAACTACAACACAAGATATCTTTAAAATACCGAAGCAAGTTGCATGAAAATACTCCAATTAACATTTTCCAGAAATTCTCATCATTTTTGTCCCATGTTTATCACTCAATCTCTCCCAATTGATTTCAGATAGCTATAATTTTTTGTAGAGATGTAGAACAACATGTTTCGAATTTAATGGTTCAAGTCCTATGTCATTTGGAGGTCGAGAGAACAAGATATGGAGAAAAGATTAAAATATGTTTGAAACTTTTATCAACCAAAGAAATCGCGATCGTGCATGAGCATGATCGCGAGTTTGCAACAAAATCACGATCATGCATGAGCACAATCGGGATTTTGCAATCGACTTTCAAAGTCACGATCGTGCTCATGAACAATCGTGAGTTTTCACTAAAGCATGATCGCAAATTTATCGTTGAAGATCGTGACTTTGCAGGCGTTGGAAGCTACACGACCGCGACTTTCAACATTTTTTAAGAAAGTTTGTTTCTAAACATCCTTTGGTATTTTTATTACAACTTCTTCACCTAATGTCCAAATGACTTGATTCTTAAACCATTAGATTTGACACACATTTTTCTTCATCTACACCAAAAATTATAGCCATATTAAATGGTTTGATTGTTGAATTTAAGATGAAATTGTTGCAGAGTACTAGAATATGATAACTGGTATTATTTCACTAAACATACTTCAGTACTTTGATTATATTTTGATCAGTAGGTATCCAAATGGAATGATTCTTATTTTAAATTGAACTAGAGATATATGGATACAAATTGTCTGAAGCAGTTGAATTTTAATTATGTCTCTAAGAATTTCAGAATCTAACTTGAAGTTAAATACAGAGTACAGTTTTAGTTTATGAATAGTCCAAAATAATTGGAGTATAACTCTCAGATTTCTAAACCAAATTGTATGATCTTGGTATCATTAGAAACTTAAGACATTGGAGAACAATTTTCTAGAAGAAAGTATTGCCTAATTGCATCATTTACCTTATTAGAATGATGATGTAGATTTGACCCAAAAGCATATTTTTAGGAAAAATCTAAAATGGTCATTTGATATGAACGGGCGTGAGTTAAGATCTCACACCCGTGACTGATTGGATTGCACGACCATGAGTTTTTATTGCATAGCCATGACTTTTCTTCAATATTATGCATGGGCGTGCATTATGTTGCACACCTGTGAGTTGGTGGTTTTTGAATGCGAATGATATTTATGAGGGTTTTTGATAAATGAAAGATATAGTGATAAGAATCACAATAAGATACTCAAAATTGTGATTGAACTTGCATTATGCATATTTTCTATATATAGATGTGCATAAGGGAATACTTATACATTTGTGAAAAATAATTAGAAACACCTTTCATTAAATTTCTCATCTTTCCCTCAATTACATGGCTTTGTCATAAATTCATCCACAAAATATACAAAAATATCTAACAAAATGTACACATTGAGTAGAGGGAAAAGGACCTGATACCAAGTTATCAATACATACTACACCTATCTTCAATTAAGAAGACATTATAAAGTCCAACATATTCTTCCGAATATTTATTGGAGCACCAAGTAATGCCCTAATTTCATCAGGCTTACAAACAAGGAAAATATAACTTTTATACAATTTTGATCCTTCCAGTCCCAACTCTACCAAATAATTATAAAGTTCTTCTTCTGAAATGGGAAGTGGTTTAACTAACAGTGAAGTAGATTTTATAATAGCATTTGCAACTGTTTGAAGGCCATCTTTAATTACATCTTCACCATCATCTGACCTGTTTTTCCTTTTCCGTGATGTTCCTGGGTTTGCATTTTGTGAATGAGCTGGCATTCCCATTGGAGATTCAGTGTGATCACCATCTATCGTTACATTGTCTTCAAAACTTAAGTCATTCTAAGTCCATATGTCATCATTTTTCATCCATAGTGTTGGAAAACCCACTATCGACAGAAATGGTGCAACTTCTTATCTCCTGTGTTGTTTCAACATGCACGCCAGTTGCTCTATCACGTCCATAAATTTCTACCATCTTCTCATAGTTATGAAAAAGCGTCTGTCTACACTTAGTAGCTTTTGGTTTAGTCTGTTACAAAAAAAACTTATTAATGAATCAACCAAATCATAGCATATATCATATTTTCTTCTAACAAAATAATAAACAAGTTCACCTGGATCAAGGCCTCCCACACTTTTGGCTCAGCAGCCCACATATTTGTTAACGAACTCCATGCAAATCCATTACCTCCATTCCAAAATAAATCAAAACACTTACTCCACTTGTTCTTAGTAATCTTGTTCCGATTTTTTATTTTTTCCTTATCGATTCCTTTATCTGGAAAATTTTCCTCTAGTTCAGCTTCAATTGTATCAAGTGAATGCGTAGTGAAAGTCCGACCAACATGATTGCCTTGTCGATGCTGGTACAAGTATCCGTCAACCAATGCATCATCCATAGCTTGATTTCAAAAGCACATCTCTCTTCGGGGATTTTCTATGCTATAAATTTAACTATAAAATCAGAAATTTATATCAAAAGCATACACTATATTAAAGCTTTACATTTTTCTAAATAATATAAAAGGCCAGAATAATGAATAAGCATTACAAAGACACAATTGGATGTGCAAACATTAACAGCACTAATAAATAATGTCATATATAGATACAAGTAGCCAATACATATTTTTAAAGCAATATAAAATCATGGAAAACATAGGATGCGGCAATATCTATCCTAAAGTATAATCAGCCAACATATGAGCAGCCATGTTATCTCTTATAATTTCTCCACTGTGTGCTTCATCTTCGTCATCATTTTCATACCCATCTTGGTTATCACTTTCCCGTCCATCGTACTCTTCATTAAGAAATGGATCATCTGGATCTGTACCAATCAAGAAATTGTGTAGAATGACACAAGCCATAATAATTTTTGTTTGTCTAAATGCCATATGATGGTTCTGTGGTGGATGCTATAATCGGGAACTATTTTTCAACACACCAAATGCCTTTTCGATAACGTTACGTAATGATGAATGTCGATGATTGAATAATTCATGAGCATTTCGTTGAGTATTCTTTCAAGTGATATCGTTCCCCTCTATACGGTGTAATAAGTCCACTTCTCAACATGAATCCATCATCAACAAGATAGTATTTTCCTATCATGAATAAAACTATGTCTAATTGTAATCTATGACATTTATTATTTAATAAAGTTTGAGCCCTATTTTTACCTAGGGGAATTTTAAGTGAGAACTCTGGTTAGTGCAATTTTCTTAATTCATGAATTGGATGTTGTTCCTTCCCACCCAAACAATATATACGTGAATTTCATATCAAAAGAACAAGCACACAACACATTTTGTGTTGGATAATCCTTTCTCCCACAAAATCTAGGAGCATCTCAAGTAGGTACTTTCACACGGATATGTGTACAATCAATTGCACTAACACAATCCTGACATTGAAGTATATTATTCTCAAATATTATGTGTGTTTAATATAATTACAGTAAGTTAAGAAAAGAAAATCACCTTTAAAAATGGGTGGAATCTATTACTGTTCAATATTTTCGATTGGGTTTCTAATACATCAGGTTGTCTTAGAAACATATCCTCTAGTTGTATAACTACTTTCAAAACACTATAAAAATGACGGCTTACAGTTTTCCTAAATCGACTCCAAAAGAACACAATCTCTCGATTGGTAACATTATGCCCTAATATGTATAGAAACTTCGCTACTTGTTCTTCAATAGTTGCATGTACAGTGGGCCAAAGCACACCTTTTCCAGCTAATAAATCACATAATTCATCAAATGGTTTAGGTTACGTTCTAATTATATTTCTCCCATTAGAATGAAATAAAATTCTTCGCATGATACTCTCCCCTGATTGCAATCTCTTTGATGGTGTAAACATTTGAAGTTTGCCGTTCGCATGTCTCTTATGTAACACCCCCAATAGATCACAAGATAAGCAACATGAATAAGTGCTAATTGATGTAGAGGAATCAATTTTTCTTTTTGATTATTCATTTGATTTTCTTCACCGTTCATGTATAAAAAAATATAGTTTTTAGATTGTGAAAATCAAAATATAACAAATATGACATGGTTATGTCCATTTATATATGGTGTTATAAAACCAACAAGAAGCAACGTTAAAAGGGAAGCTTCATCTGAATCATTCCCCCGTTGAAATTTCAAGAAAAGTAATAGCAAAACAAAGACAAAGAAGATAGCCACATTGAAAAATACTTAAATTTCACAGTTGCTTCTCTCCTCTCTCTGTTGAACTATGCAGAAAAGGAGAAAGTGAACAATGGGTAAACCCATATATGTGAACCCATATGTAAATAAGAGTAGTTTTTAGATTGTGAAAATCAAAACATAACAAATATAACATAGATATGTCCATTTATATATGGTGTTATAAAAGCAACAAGAAGCAACGTTAAAAGGGAAGATTCATCTGAATCATTCCCCCACTAAAATTTCAAGCAAAGTAATAGAAAAACAAAGTCAAAGAAGACAACGATATATCAAAATACCCAAAATTCACAATTGCTACTCTCTCTGTTGAACTATGCAGAAAGGGAGATTGAGAGAGAATGTTCACTTCGGTGACCCATATGTGTGAATCCATATGTAAAGTGAAGGAAAACATAATACAATCTCCTCACCCAAAACAAAATGCATCTAATAATAAAAGTAATGGACATATATTGTTAAAAAAATTCCACAATGAATAGAAATAGGATAGAAAGAAGGTTTCGACAAAGAGGAAGACTCATCGGTGACCAAGTCTTCTAGCTCCTCTTCTGTTTCCCTGGCAATAAACAACACGAGAAGAATGAAAAGTGGTAGAACACGGAGAAAAGAAAGAGAAATCTAGAAATGATAAGCTTGTGTATAGTATAATAAATGAGTTTGGGTAGGGTTCGTAGAAATAATTGGTAAGAAGAATTATTGAGGGTATATTAGGTAGTATGTATTTATTAGTTTACGTTTTATCCTAAACCCCACAAATAAGAGGTTTTGTTATTTTCACCATTTAGGATGGAATGGAACGTAACATGAAACCCTCCGCTTCCATCCCATTATATTCCATTCCATTATGAACCCTTCAAACAAACGATGGAAGTGTGTTACGTTCCATCCCCTTCCATCCTTAACCCCTCATCCAAACAGGGCCTTAAGAAATCTTATAGGGAATCATTACCTAAGTAAGCTATTTAATATTAATTAATCTTGTTGTTATCTATGTTATAATTCATTACTGTGTTTAATTTTAATCATACCATCATCTTATTCACCAGTTAGATAATAGAAAAAGAAGTTATTACTATTACTTGTAGTCCCTGTAGGATTAATCCTTGATATTCACTGACATTATACTATAGTTTCATAAGTGAACTTACCTGTGAGATCTATAGAGTAGATATCAGCACATCATCTGTTATCTCCATAATTTTGAAAAGCGCATTAATATCATATATCAAAATGAAGGTATCAATAAAGGGGCGTTAGCGCTTTAGTTTGATTGCATAGGAATTCTAAAAAGAATTGCCCTCTTTATCTCTTATAGATGTTTTTAAACAAAAGTAGATATAATTGTCGATTGCAAATGCTTGGATTCCCCTCTTCTATACACAATTCCACCATGGAATTGAATAAGGCATGATCTACGTTATCAAAGCACCCTACACAATTCCATTCGAGGTGTTTAGTTGGTGGGAAAGTATGCAATTTGATCATTAATGGGGGTAGTTACTCTAATGCAATTAGTTAGACTATGGTACAGAAATTAGGTTTGACATGCAAGAAATATCCGAAGCTATACAATTTACAGTGGTTCAATGATAGTGTTAGTGTGAAGGTGACTAGGTAGGTTGTAGTGCCATTTTCAGTAGGGAGATATGAGGATGAGGTGTTGTGTGATGTGGTACCAATGGAGGCTGGTCATATATTACTTGGGAGACCTTGGCAGTTTGACAAGAGGGTAGCACATGATGGGTATACCAATAGGTACTCCTTTAAGTTTAAGGGTAGGAACTTCATTCTACTACCTTTATCATCTCATGAATTGTACTTGGACTAGATAAAATCAAGTAAAAATGAGGAGAGTTCGGGTAGTGAAAACAAAAAAAGGAATAGAGAAAAGAGACCTAAAAGAAAAATGAGTTTAGCCTAATAGTGAGTGACTGCATAAGTGATGAAAAGAAAGTGGGATATGTAGGAGAGAAGAGCTCAGAAAGAGAAAATAAGAGAGAAAAGAAAGAGAGAAAAGTGACCTTATTTGCTAAGGGAAAAGACTTGAGGAGAGTAATTGGAGAGAAAAGAGCACTAGTGGTGGTGAGATACAGAGAGTGTTTAGTTTCTGACACTAACTCTTTTGATGCTTTGCCTAGTGTTTTTGCTTCTCTTTTACAGGATTATTCAGATGTCTTTCCTGAGGAGATGCCCAAGAGATTGCTGCCCTTAAGAGGCATCGAGCACCAGGTTGATTTTGTGCCCGGAGCTCAAATTCCAAATCGCCCAGCCTATAGGAGTAATCTTGAGGAGACAAAGGAGCTTTAAAAGCAAGTTGATGAACTGCTAGAAAAGGGACATGTGAGAGAGAGCTTGAGCCCGTGTGCAGTGCTAGTGTTGCTAGTGCCTAAGAAAGATGGAACCTGGAGGATGTGTGTGGACTATAGAGCTATTATCAAAATCACTGCAAAGTATCGCCACCCAATCCCTAGGTTAGAAAATATGCTTGATGAATTGCATGGTGCATGTATCTTTACAAAAATTGACTTGAAAAGTGGATACCACCAAATTAGAATGAAACTAGGAGATGAATGGAAAGCTATTTTTAAAACTAAATATGGGTTGTATGAGTGGTTAGTCATGCTATTTGGTTTAACTAATGTACTTAGTACTTTTATGAGGTTGATGAATCATGTCTTGCGTGCATTTCTTGGAAAATTTGTGGTTGTTTATTTTGATGACATCTTGATATATATCACTAATCTTAATGATCAAGTTATGCATGTGAAGTGTGTCTTGGATGTGTTGAGATAGGAGAAACTGTATACGAACCTTAAGAAGTGTACTTTTTACATTGATAAGCTTGTATTCTTGGGATTTGTAGTCAGTTCTAGGGGAGTTAAGGTGGATGAGGAGAAGGTGAAGGCTATTTAGGAATGGTTGATGCATAAGAGTGTGAGTGAGTTGAGGAGTTTTCATGGGCTTGCTAGTTTTTATAGGAGGTTTGTAAAAACTTTCTCTACCATTGCTGCTCCTTTGACTAAAATAGTTAAGAAGGAGAAAGGGTTTGCATGGGGTAAGGAACAAGAGTATACATTTGCATTGTTGAAAAAAATTATGTTTTGCTCCTAATTTGTGTTTGCTTAATTTTGATAAGGCTTTTAAAGTTGAATGTGATGCTTCTGAGATTGGTATAGGTGCTGTGCTTTTGCAGGAAAACAAACCAGTAGCATATTTCAGTGAGAAACTAAGTGGTGCACAACTTAACTATCCAACCTATGATAAGGAGCTTTATGCTGTGGTGAGAGCATTGGAGGTATGGCAACATTACCTTTAACCTAGAGAGTTTGTCATTCGGACAAATCATGAGTCCCTAAAGCACTTGAAAGGACAGGGTAAGCTAAGCAAGAGACATGCCACTTAGGTGGAGTTTCTAGAAACATTTTTGTCTATGCTGCATTACAAGCAAGGGAAGGAAAATGTGGTAGCTGATGCTTTATCTAGGAGGTATTCTTTAAGTTCTACCCTTAGTTCTAAATTATGATGATTTGAGTAGCTTAAGGACATGTATACTTCTGATAATGATTTTGCTAATGTGTATGCTGCTTGTGAGCATGTTGCATTCCATAAATTTTATAGGCATGATGGATATTTGTATCGTAGTAATCAGTTGTGTGTGCCTAATTATTCTTTGCATACTTTGTTTATGCATGAGGCCCATAGTGGTGGTTTGATGGGTCATTTTGGGGTTACTAAAACTTTGGATATTTAGCATGAACATTTCTATTGGCCAGGTATGCGCCAGGATGTTAAGTGTGTATGTGCCAAATGTATTACATGTAAACAGGCAAAATCTACTATTAAACCCCATGGATTGTATACCCCTTTACCTATGCCTACTGAACCTTAGGTTGATATTTCTATGGATTTTGTTTTAGGACTGCCTAGAACAAAGAAGGGGTATGATAGCATCTTTGTTGTTGTTAATCGATTTAGTAAGATGGCATATTTCATTGCATGCCATAAGACTGATGATGCTATGCATATTGTTGATTTATTCTTTAAGGATATAGTTAGATTGCATGGTATTCCTAGGTCTATTGTTTTGGATCGAGATGTTAAATTTTTGAGCCATTTTTGGCATGTTCTGTGGGAAAAGCTGAGTACTAAATTGCTTTATTCTACTACTTGTCATCCACAAACAAATGGACAGATTGAGGTTGTTAATATAACCTTAGGTACCTTGTTGTGTGCTGCAGTTAGTAAAAATTTGAAAACTTGGGGTGATTGTTTGTCATTTATTGAGTTTGCATATAATAGATGTGTGCATTCCACCACAGGTTATTCACCTTTTGAGCTTGTATATGGTTTTAATCCTTTGACCGTCTTAGATTTGGTTCCTTTACCCTTGCATGGTTAGGGAATTGTATGTGAAGGCGAGATTGCACATTGAGTATAGAAACAGAGTGTATGCTAAGCAAGCCAACAAGGGGAGAAAGTTGGTGACTTTTAAACCTGGTGATTAGGTTTGCGTGCACTTAAGGAGGGAGAGACTTCCTACGTAGTGGAAATCCAACTTGGATCTTAGGGGTAATGGTCTGTTCCAGGTATTAGAGAAGATAAATGACAACGCCTACAAGATTGACATGCCAAGTGAGTATTCTGTTTCTGCAACTTTTAATATTATTGATCTTTCTCCTTTTGATATGGATTCAGATTCAAGGACGATTTTTCCTGAGGAGGAAGTGACTGATGTGAGCAGGAGCTAGGATCACTATAGAGATGACATGTGTGATGGGGGCGAGCTTGTTATTTCAGCTGGACCTATGTTCAAAGCTAGGACCGAGAGACTTAAGGAGACTCTCTATGTGCATATGGGCCAATTTGTAGAGAGAATGGAGTGCACTAAGCCTATTAGAAGAGAGCTATCTGAATCACAACCTAAATTGATTCATTTATCTCAAATCTTTAGATTGGACTCACTTGGGGCTTGAAGACCATTGTATTAGGCTGCATATCATCATTGAAGCCCAAGAGGAGAGGCGTGTCAGACTTGGAAGCGCGTTAGGCCAGGCTTAGACGTGTTTTTATTATTCTACTTGGGACTTGTTTTAATTTATAATTATATTTTGGGCTTCCATGTATTTTAAGCCTAGGTATAAATACTTATGTCTTAGGGCTTTTGGAACACAACTTTGATCATATTATTTTCTGTGAGTCGTCGACCATATTGAGAGGAGAAAACCCACTTGTTCTTTTCAACTTAGAAATTAAACTTCACTTATCAATTGAATTAGATTGTGGAGTGATTTTGATCCTACCTAACTTTCTTGGTTTGTTCTTTACCGTTATCTAGGTTGCTCAGGACAAGTTCTTCGTGAAGTCTAGTAAGTAATTTTAAAACCCTGCATATCAAATTTAATTTTAGTTAATTCAAATCTACCCTCTTCTTCCTTCTTTGAATCTGAACTTTTACATCTTTCAATTCCGTGGAGTGCGTTACCTTGCTTCAAAAGGATTGCACACTCATCTTGTGTGAGCTTTAGACCATCAGGGTTCATTCCTAGATGTGTGGCTTTGGTAGGATTGATATCCTCATTCTTCTTAAAAGGTAGACTTATGAAAAATTCATCATTTTTTTCATAGAGGATATGGGTGAGAAAACTGTGTATGAGATTCAAGACAATATTCCAACAATTTATCTTGTAATACAGAATATAGTGTAGGAACTTAGAATAGTTCAAACACATTCTTTATTTCGGTGTATGGACTGAAAAATGAGCGATACTTGAGGCTTGTGGGTAGGATCTGTAAAGGTGAGACCTTACTGTATATATCCATACCAATGAGCATGTCTGGGCCAGGTAGATTGCTTCCAAAAATTTTAGTCTAAACTGTACACTAAGGAAAAAATCAAATTCCGATTCTTCTTTTGGTGATTAACCCAATCTTAAAGGAGTTACCATCAGCAGCAGTAAAATATTCATCATGAGAATTCCATTCGTCAGATGATAAGATAATGGGCTTCATGATTGTATGGCTGGATCCAATGTTTTGAAACCCGGACCGGACGTTGAATCGGAGGCCTTACTGGTCACCGGTTTGACCGGTTCAACCACCGATCGAACCGATGTGATGTCATAATTATGCAATAATTATATATAATATTAAAAATATTAAAAATACAAAATATACCAAATAATATAAAAATATTAAAAAAATTAAAAAAATGTATTGAACCAGTGGTCGGACCGGTTGAACCGGACCGGTTGAACCGATTAATTGACCAGTTCCCACTGGTTAAATTAAAAACTGATTTTTAAGAGTGAACTGGACCGGATAGCCGACCGGTCACCGATCGAACTGGTCAAACCGGTCAGTCCAGTCTGATTTTTAAAACAGTGGCTAGATCCAGTATCCATAAACTCGATAGCTTTTATGGTCTTGTCATATTTGTCCTATTAAAAAAGTTAGAACTGAACATAAGGCCGTTGAATTGGTGTACGATCTACGTTAATGTATGTCTACTGTAGCATGTATAGTGAATCATCCTCGTGAGAAATAGAGGGGTTAGAGGATTCTTCAGCTTCTAAAGTAGAGATTGAAACAACAAACTTTGTGTCCTCGTCTTCTTAAGATTGTTCCTCAATTAATTCTTCAAAGTTGTTGGAAGAATGGATAGGTAGAATAGATTGCATCTGCTTCAACAACTTGACATCCTTCTTTGTTTTGTAAGGATATGTGCATGCAAAGTGTCCATGTTGTCCACAGAGAAAGCATCGTTCAGGTTTCTAACGATGATAGGATTTCTTGAAGATTCTAACAAATCTTCTCTTTTTACCACCGTTCTTCCTTTTAAAGGGTTTTCTCTAATGCTTGTAGCCTTCCATCTATCTGCGGAACTTTCTTCTCTGATAGACTTGTCGAAGATGAGCTTTCTTCTTGTTATCACACTCACAAGTCTTGTTGTCTTTACACTTAATCTAGAAGATAAGGCTTCTTGCAAGCCGGTTTAAGAACTGGACCATCTTTCATGATATTCTTGAACAAGGTATGTTGGTCTATAATCTATTAAGAGAAGTTATTAGCATCATTCCATCCATTTAAGAGATAGTACCTTTCCTTCATTCATTGGTAATTCTTTTAAATATGATGCTTGTCAAGTGAACAACATTTCATTGCAAAATTTTCTTGACAGATCTGCTTGTTAATAAGCTGAAAGTCACCAATAAATTCTTTATGAATTATTCCAAGAAGTGCTCCTGCTGTAGTGACTTAGATATACTGAAATATTTGATAGTCATTAATACTTTGCCACCATTCTCACAAAGTACTAGTGAAACGAGATGTAAACTTATACAAAATATCCAGTAAAGGATGATTTGGTTGAGTCATTTGTAGATCTATCCATACACCAAATTCATGAATTCTATCTCTCCATTTCTTTGGAGGTAGATCGTCAAAAGTAAACCAAGGTCTTGAAATAGGTGTGGTTGGAGCCTGTGCAGCTAGCTAAGCTAGTGTTGCTTGTGGTGCTGGATCAGGTTTGAAAGGTTCAGTACCTGTAGATTCTGTTTTACTTATTTCAGGTTTAACTTTAGTAGTCTGAGGAAATGTCATCAAAACATTGGATAATTCTAATAGATTAGCAAACTATGCTGAAGAATCAGTAGACTGTTCAAAGATTTGCTCAAATGATGACTCTGAGATTGTTTCAGAGATATTTGTAGAGGCTTTAAATGTTAGGACATAGGCTTCAGAATAAGCTTCTATATTATTTGATTGAGCATTGAAATATTCTGCAATATCTGTAGATGTAACAGTTGCAATGAACTCCGTTTATGGTGCTTTGTCCTTCCTAGTAGAAGAGGTGGAAGGATGAACTTTTGGTGGAGATGTATGAATCTAAAATGGTTTACTCCACTGATTGACTGGTTCAAAGGTTATGTATAAAGGTGATGACTCAGGACCCTTTGATTTCTCAGAAACTCTTTTTCCAGGAATTATGTCAGATTTTTCTTTGACTTTGACCTTTCAGATTTTTCTTGAGTTATTTGAGGATGAATGTACTGTCTAATAAAAGGAAATTTGAACTTGAATGCCTTTGAATAGTCAGCTCCTTCTGGATACTTCTGATACATAGGAGATAGGTATGTTAGTTGAGTATTTGGGAATAATGAAGAGGATGAGCCATATACTATCTTTGATTGTGCAGATTGCATATTAGCTTCTATTTGTTGCACAATTCCTTGTCTCTTCTGTATCTCTCAAACTTTAGCGTCGAAGTTAGGTCCAAGATAATGTGTAGAGATGTAATATCAAAGATTAGCATCAAGGCGCTGAATTTGAGCTTTGTAAGACTGATATATCTATTGGATCTGCTTAAAGACTGCATCGAATGTGTGATGAGTAATAGTATTTTGTTGATTGATTCCATCCAGCTTAGAATCAATTCTTCTCAAAACTTTATTTTGTGCTAATGCATTAGATGTTTTCCAGTTAAGAACTTCATTAAAAGGATTTGATATGAGGGTACCTTATGAAGTGATTCCTGTGGCTCAGATATAAGGGTTATAGACAACCTGCGTTGCTTCATCAGTACTCCTTTTTAAAGAAGGAAAGTCTTCCTCATATTGCTTCGCCATCATACAGGTTATAAGAGAAGGAGTCATAACAGGCACTATTGGCTTTGATTGACATATAGACGATTTTAGCATCTCTCGAAGAGATTTAGGTCTAGATCTTTCTATCAGTAGACCTTTAAGATGGCTAGAATCATCTAGATCTGAATCATCCTTATGTGGATGATACTGCTGAGAAGGCATACAATGAAGTTTTTGCTTTTTGTTCTTCCTTCTCCTTCTGGCATATCTATCATTATCATCACCACTATCTAACTCAGGATTGAGACATACTTTATAGTTAGGTTCGCACATGGATGGGTCGACATCCCATATAAAATGTCCACGATGATGACTGACATAAACTGAATCTTCGTTAGATTTGCAATAATAGATAGGAGGACCATATTTACCTTTCGCAAGTGAAAATACGGGCTGAATGATAAGGATTATCCCAGAGGTAGAAGGTCCGAATGGATCTTCATTGGGCAGTGCATAGATGGATTTAACAATTCCATCTCTCAAAGTCCTCAGAATTCGAGGAGTTGTGCTATGAAAAGAGTGTCGATGAGGCGTGTGGAACACCTTTTGATAGTTGGTGATCCATTCAGTAGGCATAAACTTTTCAAGCTCCTGTGCAGGTAGTTGCCTCGGGATTTGAATAATAGTAGTCTGATCATTGGAACGATCAACAACTATGTAAAGGGCATTCGAAGAGGAATTGGGAAAGTTTAGGTCCAAAGCATGATTATGTGGACGATAGATCATCTGGTGATCTAAAGTAGCTATAATGGCTATAATATCTTGATCTACTTCAATGATTTAGATCTAAAGTTGCAGTCGTTTAGACAAAGTGGAATCATCCAACCTGATATTGAAATTAGGTGCTATGGTCAAGATGACACTTCCATCGTTGTCAGCAAGGTACCAATCAAGACATTTTGGTACGTTGTGTAGGCAGTGTCTAGTGTTGGTTTATGCCCTACTGCCAATTGAATTGGTTGTAGTTTAGTGAAAAATTATTTAAAGGCATTCTTAATATGGTACATGTTTAGATGTATATGATAAAGTCCATGAGATAATTATACATTGCAAATGAAATTATAATGAGATTATAATAATGAGATTCATATTGCATTTATGTATTATTCCTAAAATGTTCCTAGTCATTGTTCTATTAAGATTGGACATTAATAGAACGTAAAAAGACTAGCACACGTTTTGTTTTTCCTTATGAAGGAAGTAGTCGATCTCATAGGCTAAAGTATAGAGATACTTAAACAAACGTGTGGGTGCTTGCTAGAGAACAAGTTCACTGAACCGACCCGATATGAGAAATCTATTTGAAACATTACTTGTATGTCTATGGAATTCTCATTGTGATGATTGTATAAGTGATCCTTTGACTTTATGTCATCAAAGTTATCTTGTGTGGGGATTGCTATGTTTTGATACTACTATTGATCTATTTTATCAAAGGTCGTTAAACGGTAGTCATTGGATATAACATGAACTATATGGATATAGTTGAATGATCAAGATAGGATTCATCATCCTAAAGTAATTAGGGAGAATATTCCGTTGTTCTCGATTAGTATTGATTCAAGAAATCCTTGGCCAAGGTGGAATGATATTTTGTAAACAGCTTACAAATATCATTAATTGATCAATAGCTAATGGCGAAGAGCTAATATAATTGGAATCAAAATAGAGTAGACATTAATTCCATGCTCTATGTCTAATTGGAACATTGGTTGATGAAAGAATTGAATTATACGGAAAAATCATGAACGGAAAGATTAGTCAAAACCACTTTGAGATTCCTAAATATTTGGGTGGCCATGATGCGTTGCTAGACGCCAATCTTGATCTATGATTATAAATTGTTTAATTAGAGAATTAAAGATAAATTGAAAGGAGTTTCAATTTATCTAATTCTAATTATGAATTATAATTATAATTTATAATCATTACCAACATATTTGAGAACCTAATTGGTCACACATATAAAATGGGTTAGAGAGAGCAAAGTTAATTTAATCAAGTTGGACTTGGTTGTACAGTTTGAGAAACTTTATGATTAAATATGAGATATTTAATAAATAAGGATCAATATGAGATATTGATCCTTATATGGGCATAATTGGTATTTAATTATAGTTATTTGTAATTCTAATTAAAGTTTAATTGGAATTAATATTTAATTTCAATTAAATTACCAAAAACGTCCTAAGCTTATTATAAATATGCTTAAGCTCTATGTAGCTAGCACTTCATGCTTAACCCTCTCTGTAAAAGTTACAGAGTTCTCTCAACTTATTTTGTGGATACCGTTAGAGGCCGGACACTTGTGCGGCTACGGTGGTTGAGACGAATCGGTTTCATAAACGGTTCGAGGGGTGCATCAAGATAAAGATCAAGCTGCAGAATAAGGTATGAATTAAATTCCACTTTATTATCCTTCGTGTTAATCATTTTATAAATTTAAATAGATCTTGGTTTTTGAGAAATCAAAAGTCACGAAAAAGTTTCATGATTATTCCGCTACAATTGGATCAGATCCAAACCCGGTTTTCCAATATGTTTTGGTGAACTTTAAAAGATATCCTTTACCATTATCCAATCACGCAATATTTTTCTATTTCTAACCACATCCCCAGTAAGGGCCAACTTTGACAAGTACAGACCATTACATATTGAGAATATATATAGTACTGAAATATCGTAATGTTTAGAGATGCTCTATACCAATGTATAAATCATACCATTTACCGTTTCTCTTTCATTCCTTGTGTTTTGCTTCTTAAAATTTTGTGCACAAGTTGGCGTGAATTTAAACAAAAACAAACCATGTGATATTGTTCCTACCTATACTAATCTAATCATATTATAATCTAATTCTTGAAGTTTGTTGAATTGAAAAAACAAACATGTGATAGTGTTCCTACCCAAGTTCAACACATGTTTCATATAATTTATAATATGTCTAATATATTTAATTTGATGAATACTGGAGAATCTTTTTTTATTGATCGGGCAAGGCTCAGACAGCGGTGGTTAATGGTAAGCACTACTGGAATGAGCAGAGAAAAAATGACAAAATCAAGGGTTATTGTTGGATGTAGTTCAATCGGTCTCACCGAACTATTACTAGTACTCCCCCTCTTCAACTCTTTAGTAGAAAACTCAAGCCTCTTTTCGGCCGGCGATTGAATTTGAACAAACAGAAGTGGGGTTTGGGTGCCGACCAATACGTGCTTGTGAATAGATGAGCGATGGCAAACCATTAGAAAAGTAGGTATGAGCTATCCACCAACAGAAGTGGGAAAAGAGTCAAGTTAAGGTTTAGAGAATCAACCCTAGGAAAGCCCCTTGTCAAAGAACATTGTGAAAGCTCGACCAAAGATCGGTTCAACACATGCTTCATCATATAATTTATAATTTGTCTAATATATTTAATTTGATGAATACATGTTTTATTATATAGGGTAATTTTGTTGGGTCATAAGCATTGATTGATGTGCGGTGGTCCTCTGTCTCAAACCGGTGATTTGGTCCAATCAAATCAAATACACGAAAGTTGTGTACATGTTTCTTTTTCCTCGAATTATTAGTAGCTACTTCCAAGAAATTGTATACCATTTCTACGATGTAGCAAAATCTTAGTCAGTGGAGCGAATCAACAGAGGATCCTGATGCATGCTCTTAGTATTCATTACTGATCGCGTAGAAGTGGGAACTGAAACATGTAACGTCGTGTCCCAACTCCCAACCAATATAAATGTTTCCATATATAGTAGGGAATCATCTACCTTTCAGACCCGCCTTGCTTCTGTGTTCTGGACTATTTCAGAAGAGCTATGTGAGTCGGAGGACTAATTCGCTCATGGGCATCCTTTTCTCTGTGAAACTTGTGTATGAAACAACTGAAATCACAAATAATAGATTAACGATAGAATTTGTCAGAACAGATGAATATGTTTGAGATAACTGAAATCACAAATTAAGACTCACCTAGTCATTGAACTCAAGCAGCAACTTCTTCTATCTTCAAGTTGGACAATCCTAAAGCTGGAAAATCAAATATTTCACAAAATATTAGACCCACTCTGATATTCTATTTGCTGGAGAGTACATCCCAGAGTACACCTGATCACGCCACAAATTTATAATTATACCTAAATAAAGAAAGAGAGAAAGAAAAAGAGTTTGGTACTAATGGTTTCTGCATTTGATTTCTTGTAAAGTGCAGTTGGTAAAGAAATGCCTTTCAACAACAAAGCTAATGAACGGTGGTCTCCTATAAGACGTTGGCATCTTCTGTATGGCTGTGTCAATTAAGTCAAGATGCTCCAAATTATTCATGCACAAGGCAATGCTTTAGCTTTGAAGGTTTTAGGTTCCAGCCTAATTGGAAAAATCATAATGAGTGGAGAATTGCATTGGATCAATTGTCAAAAGTTCCCAATAAAGATATCCGGCAAGTGCTACAAATTAGTTACAATGGCTTAATTAGGGTGGAGAAGGACGGTCTTTCTTGACGTTGCATGTTTCTTAAAAGTACAAATGTGATGAAGAAAGTACTTCAAATTTGAGTTGAATTAGATTGGATGGACTGAATTTGAACCCAGCGTAAAACTTGAAAATTAAAAAAAAAAAAGTTTAACTTTGTTTCAAGCCTAATGAAAGGTCAAAGTAGGTTGGGCCGACCCGGGACTAAAACACAATCTCTATTACTTGGATGAAGGATAAGATTTTTGACGACATGCCCTTGTCCCATGGCAATCACGACAAGCTCTCTCTTGAGTTATTATGGAATTTGTCGTCTTGAAACCTGAAAGGGTCATCTTACGCTTTGAAAGGATAATATTAACAAACAAACGACAAAGTGAGTTGGTAATATAAAAGCGGAACGTCATATATAGTAAGACAAAAGTCCAAGACAAAGAGGAAAGACAAGGTAGAGAAAGAAAATGGCTTGTAATTGTCATCTACTTTTCGATGAAAATTCCCGGAAGCTTCACAGTCAACAAAAAAATGCTTTCTTAAGACGACTTCATTGTCTTCGATAATGCATATAAGCTTATGAATGGCCATTTTCTATTATTAGATAGCTTCCACCCCCTTCGTTCAACAATAATGGCTTCTTCTTCTTCTTCTTCTTCGGCCACTCATCCATTGAAGTACGATGTCTTCTTGAACTTCAGGGGTGAAGACACTCGTCGCAATTTCACCAGCCATCTCTATGCTGCTTTGAGCCAAAAGGGTATCCAAACCTTCTTTGACGACAAGGAACTCAAAAGAGGAGAAGATATTTCTCGGTCATTTCCCCAGGCAATCCAAGATTCCACTGTTGCTGTCCTTGTTTTCTCGAAAGACTATGCATCTTCCAGTTGGTGTCTTGATGAGCTTGCAGAGATTGTCAAGTGTCGCCAAATCCATGGACAGATTGTTATACCTGTCTTTTATGAGGTAGATCCATCTCATTTAAGAAAACAATCCCATGATGTTGCAGTAGCTTTTTCTAAACACCAGCAAAATCCCAATAACGAACAAAAGATTCCAAGGTGGAGGAAGGCCTTGACCACAGCTGCCACGCTCTCTGGGCATAATTCTAAGGAGTTCAGGTATGTTTTAGGTTTTATGGTCAATCCAACTAAAGGGTTCTTTTTCATCCATTTATATTGTTTGTTTCATAATTGGCAGGAATGATCATATGCTTATTAACACAATCGTTGGAGACATTTTAGAAAAACTAAACCATTCGATGGCATATGATGACTTTAAGCACTTAGTTGGAATGGACTCGCGCATTGAGGAAGTAAAAGAAATATTTACTATTAACCCATCGGAGATTTATATTTTAGGAATTTGTGGTATGGGCGGTGTTGGCAAAACTACTATGGCTGAAGTAATATATCATAAGATGTTCCATGAATTCGAAGGTCATTGCTTTATACACAACGTGAGGCAAAAATCAGATGGTGAAATCAAGAAGTTACAGGAAAAACTTGTTTCAAAAGTATTGGGTGAAGAAAATCATAATAAAAGTATGTTTAGTGGAGGACTCAGGCCATTTCTTAAAAGAATACTT
>JANIPM010000003.1:37553140-37563359 GCA_027478405.1 Erythroxylum cassinoides
TATTGACTAAACATGAAAATGTTAAAGGGTTTATAAGTGGTAAGGGTCAACTATCTAAATAACTAGTTCTAGTTATTTGGACAATAGTTGACCCAAGCCCAATTCTTGATAGTGAACTCTACACTCTGCCCATATTAAAAATTCAATAATTATGATTCGTGTTAATCATTTTATAGAATTAAATAGATCTTGGTTTTCGAGAAATCAAAAGTCGTGAAAAAGTTTCGTGATTATTCTGTTGCGATTCGGATCGGATCCCGACCTAATTTTCCAACATCTAGAAGAGATATCCTGCCTGTAGTAGGTATTCTCTTTGTTCTATGAAGTATAAGAACAAGGCGTATAGCTCCAATATGAAGATGTATATAATTTTGCTCCCTCCAAAGAGAGATGAGCTCTTTAGAGATTTTAAGTTTTACGTATTGTTCTGCTGTTGTAGATTTGAGACCACATTGTTCCAATTTGAAACTTTGGATGGTTTCTTTGACTTTAAGTCTAGAGGTAGATAGTATTGTACGAATACTTCTCATCCAAGAACAATTATGAGAATATATACTGTACGGACTCGACAAAGATAAAGAAAACTCACAAACACGATTTTTTACAAGTATATAAGTAATTTCTATAAAATTTTCTATACAATTAGATAACACACGCTCTCACTAAGCCCCTTATAAGCGCTTACCAGGAAGAGGTGAAACCAAATCTTAAATAGATCCCCCCGCTCTAAACATGTGTCAGTAGGTGGGGACCATAGGACACATTTTTACTAGCTCCATTCCTACATTATTATTTTGAAATTCGAACATGTGACATTGGACAAACTCAGGCTGTTACCTAGTGGCTCTGATATTATTGAGTCCCCGTAAGTACTTCTGAAATGACAGGTATAGATTGAGAAAGATCCGATGATTTTTAAATGGCTTTGTGCATTTATAGAAAGCCGATTACTAAAAATTTGAAAAAATCCAATGATTTTAAAATGGCTTGCTCATTTATGTCACGCGTTGACTAACGATAATACAATAACGATGTCAAATTGAAAAAAAAAAATCCATAACAAGAAACAAGTATGCATCTTAAACTTCCTAGCTCGGTTCGCTCAGATGCATTTATTAGAAGTCGTCAGCCTTGAATCATCATCTTTCATTTTCTTACTTCTGTACAAAAAAGGAAAAATCTGGAATTAATCAAACAATTAATGACCTATGTTCAATTAATGACCACAAAGAGATTATTTAAGAAACAATAATTTTTCCAGATCAATTGGAATGTTTTAAAGAAGCAACTATTTCAAGTAATTCAAGCTTTACAGCACTCAACTCAAATTCATCTTTAGATACATATCTCTGGGAGCTTCTTGATAACCCAAATTCATCTTTAGGTACATATTTCGGAGAGCTTCTTGATAACCCAAATTCATCTTTAGCTGCGTCTCTTGAGGAGCTTCTTGATCCCTCTCTACCCCAAAAGCTTCCAAAAGCAAACTGTCCCTTGTGACATAGCTCTTCCATGACTCTCTCAACATCTTCCAAGCAACCCTCACAATCATGTTTATCTATAGGAGGGCACTTATCTTCTATTTGTATCTTAATACACCCTTCATGAAACTCAACAAAGTCATCGTCTTGAAATGATGCGTCTCCTATGGCTTCTATTTTCTTGTCTCTCTTCCTGCTGTTAAGCTTCTTCTTTGCATACTCTTTTGTCCTTCGAGCCAGTTTGCATGGAAGTTTGAGAAAGATGAATATAATTAGTTGCAGAATCAAGCACTGGCAGCAGCAAGAAAGAACAACACAATCTGCGGCGACCATGCTAATGTCTTCCATAATTGAATATAATGAATTGGTGAATGAAGAAGGTAATGTTGGGAAAAAGAACTGGTGGATAGAGAGGTCATGTCTTACTAAGGAATCAGTTCCTTGTCCTCATAAGAGGGTTATTAGGAGAGCAAAAGCAAACAGAAGGTTGGTGGCAAAGTTAGTCATCACTTAAAAGATTGTATATTTGCATTGCCTTATAGCTTCCAAGATAGGGTCATGTTTGTGTAGTAAAATATTGTACGTAAAGCAAGAACAAGCTGTCTTAATTTTATTTTCGTGAATTATACTTCACCTTGGAATTGAAAGAAAATGACTAAATATTTATGAACTTAATTATAGCCTGGAGGATCTTGGAGTTTGGAGTTTGTCAGATGAGTTGGACTGTCTGAACTAACCCCCCACTCACTCTCAGGGCATGGAACATTGGTGAACAACTTGGTAACAGTACATCTCACGTCCATATCGTTGTTCAAATGTCAAAAGTTGTTTCCATTCACCACAAGATTCCTGGTTTTGTGCCATAGGTCGTTTTGAACCTTTCTTCCTTCTCTGGATTAAGAGTTGATTCCTCCTTTTGAACTCATCTTCCTTGATGGGTTGGTGAGAATTACATAAATGGCCATGTCTCTTTTTCTTCTGTGCCCTGTACGACATAAAACTCGAGATTTATTTATCTGTCTGATCTCCTTCACTTTTTAAACTTGCAATTTATCCGCAAATGTTGAAAGATACTCTCTTCTATCTTCAACATTATGCAAATAATGTTTCTTTCCAAAAAGTGGCGTATAGTTTGTTTCTCATCTCTATGAAATATAACTTAAGATTAAGAAATCCAAAGAGCTTGTTATTATATACCTGACTAATTAAGAAGTATATTTCTATTAAACTTTTTATTCATCAATTTTCAGTTAAATTCAGAAGTTTACACTTCAAATTGTTTAAAAGGTTTTCTGCTTTATAATAGATTGAAGATATAAAGATATTAATTATCTCTGCAAATAATTTTCCTTCCTGGTGATATTCAAGCATCCCCCTATCTAGTCTATGCTCTAGTTTGCATGGTATAGTTCTCTGTGCCAGTAAATTGCATACTAAAAAGATTCTGGATGCCAGACTGTAGAGAAAATGTTACGCGAGCATGTGAAAGGTAGTATTAGGATTTATGAATGGCCTGATCATGTAAAAGGCTACGGCAATTGGCAATACAAGTTGAACACGTGACAATGAAGCTGTTAAGAATTTCAGTAAGTAGCGCTTATTCAATTATTCATATTTCAGTAAATGCTTCTTGCTTCATTTCTTTTCATGTTTAGGCGCATCATGGAAAATACAGGCACAGAGAAAAAAGTAAAAAAAATTATTTATCGACAATGATCCCGATTGAATAATTTGAAAACTTAAACTTGAATCATAAAATATTAAACTTATACCTGATTTTATTTCCAGTTGAAATCCTTTTTATGAATCAACTACGAGCTGTTCACACGTTCAACCTCTAACAGTATCTATAGAACAGTTTCTTAACTCTTGAGAGAAATGAGCAGGAGTGCTAGCTCCTTATACTTATTTCTATTTATTAAAAAAACATAAGAATTTAATTTCTATTAAAAATTAAATACATCAATTATAATTAAAGTCTAACTCTAATTAATTTAATTATAATAAAATTACATATATCATATTTGATTCCTAAACTTTCTCAAATTTTATAACTAAATCAATTTCTATTAAAATTAAATGCTTTAATTATAATTAAAGTCTAACTCAAACTCTAATTATAATTAATTTAATTTTAATAAAATCAAATATCTCATTTTTCGTATATAAAGTTTCTTAAAGTTTATAATTATTGAAGCATATGGAACATGTTCTAGTTTATCTTTCTCTTCTTGTGTCTTAGGACACATACTTTTTAAGAGAGAAATCCCATGTGACATGGGTAAGAATCCCCTCTTGGAATTCTCCATGCTAAACCTCTTTAGTACTTTTTCTATGTATTTGGAATGGGAGAATCCAAGCAACCTCTTTGATATCTCTCTATAGATCTTTATTATCAAAATATAGGTCACTTCTCCCATATCAACCACATCTTTACAAACTGGAGCATTGGTATATCGTTTCTAATTAGAAATATGTCATCCACATATAGTATTAGGAAAATGATTGCATTCCCAATAACCTTCTTATAAACACATGGTTCATCTACATTTTTTATAAAATTAAACTTTTAATTGTCTTATCGAAAAGGATGTTCTAATTACGTGACGCTTACATAAGTCTATAAATAAACCTTTTCAACTTGCATATTTGATTAGGAAATCATTTGGATTCAAAACTATTAGGTTGTGTCATATACACATCCTTAAGTAAATTCCCATTGAGAAATCTTATTTTAACGTCCATCTATCAGATATCATAATCATGATATATATAATTATAGCCAATAAGATCCTTATGGATTTAAGAAAAGCTACTATAAAAAATGATTCATTAAAATTAGCTACTGGTTTTTGTTTGTAACCTTTAGCCACTGACCTTACTTTATAGGTATGTACATTACCAACCATATTAGTTTTTTCTCTTAAAAACCCACTTACATCTAGTAGGTACAATACTAGCAGGGGCATCACCAAAATCCATATTTGTTTAACGTATATGGATTCCATTTTAGATCTCCCGACTTTATGCTATTTCAAAGAATTGATGTCAGAAATTACTTACTTACACATCAAGTACAAGCAATACATTATCATTCCCTTTTCTATATGCAGATCTAATTTAGTGTGGGGATGACACATCGCATCACAAACTATGCGTCTTTTAAACCCTTTGTGGCTCTTAAACTTCTCTAGGTTATTCCTCACTGCTACTACTTTATTTGAGAATAAATTCTCTTTCTAATAATGTAATATGTCTTGATAAAAACATATTTTGCTCAAGAGGATGGTAAAATTGATATCTAATGCTCTTTTTAGGATACCCCATAAATTTGCATTTATATTATTTAGCTTGAAGTTCATTAGATATTGCACACTTCATATAAGTATTACATCCCCAAATCTTTAAATGTGACAACTTTAGTCTTCTACCAGTCTATATCTCATATGATATCTTTTCAACAGATTTAGGTGGAACTCTATTTAGAAGGTAAACAACAATTTTAATGATATATCCCAAAAAGGAGACAAGAAGGATTGCATAACTCATTATGGAATGTACCATATCAAATAAAGTAAAATCTCTCCTCTCAAATACTCTATTATACTATGGAGTTCCAGGAGGAGTCTAACGTGAGAGAATTCCATTCTCTTTTAAGTAATCAAAAACTCATTGTCTGAGTATTCTATGGAGTTCTAAAAGAAGTCCAACGTGAGAGAATTCCATTCTATTTTAAGTAATAAAAACTCATGGTCTGAGTATTCACCACCTTGATTTGATCTAAATATTTTAATACTTTTACATGTTTATTTCTCAACTTCAAGTCAATTTTTTAAACTTTTCAATTGATTCATAATTTTGCATCATTAAGTGCACAAAACCATATCTAAAATGACCATTATGAACGTATTGAAATATGAGAATCCACCTCTAGCACAAGTAGACAAAGTTATACATACATCTGAATGTATAAGCTCTAATAACTCACTAACATATTCTCCCTTTGCGCTAAAGGATAGTTTGGTCATATTTCCAAACAAACAAGATCCATAAGTTTCATATGATTAATATATAAAATGATCTAAACATCCTTGTTTATGTAACCTTGTAATTTTAGTTTCATTGAAATGATTTAACCTACAATGTCATACATAGGATGGATTTTGGTCAATTAACTTTCTTTTCTTGCTATTTATGTTAATAATTGGTCTTTCAAGATCTAACTCACACAAACCATTTGTAAGTAATCTAGATCTATAATAAACATCATCTTTATAGAAAGAACAACCATTATTCTTAATAAAGACAAATCCATTCAAATCTAAATATGAAATAGAAATAGTGCTTCTAGTAACAACTAAAACATAATAACAATTATTAGTTTTATCACAAGGTCAGAAGGCAAAGCTATACTATAAGTTGCTACTACTAATAAAGCAACTATTACTCTATTGCCTACTTGTAGGTCCACTTCGCCTTTCCTCAATGGTCTACTCCATAATAACATTTGCATATTATTATGTATATGAGAACCGTATCTAGTATCTAATATCCAAGAATATGGAAAGAAAGGTTGATCTCAAACATAAATATACCTGAAGAAATAACTTCCTTAAGCTTGTTATCTTTTAGGATTGCAAGATAAGCTAGGCAGTTCCTCTTCCAATGTCCATTGACTCTGTAGTGAAAACATGTTCCCTTATCATTGCTCTTCTTCTTGACACTATATTATAAAATCCTTCTATTTCTTGTTATTATTCTTCTTAGAGCCTTTCTTCTTGCTTTTGGAAGAATCCACAACAAGAACAAAACTAGGTTCCTTTTTAAGTCACCCCTCTGTAATCTTGAACATATTTAGTAGCTTGGGCAATTACATACCCTTCTGACTTATTTGAAAGTTCATAACGAATTATAAATAGCTTGAATTGAGAGATTGCAACACCATATCAATGCTTAAGTTATGATCTATGACAAAACCTAGCTAATTTTTCAATATACCCAATCATTTTCAATATATGTAGGTTCACCGAAGATTCTTTTGCCATCTTGTATTGAAATAACGCTATGAAAAATTGATACATCTCCACCCTGCTTTGTGCACCAAATAATTCCTTAGATGCATAATTATAGTAAGATAATCCATGATCTTATATTGTCATAGAAACTTTGGATACTTATTAGCCAACATCAGTATGTAGCTTGCTCAACTGCATCAATATAACATTGATATCCCTTCCAAGCCTCAAATGCATCTGAACTAGGCTTTGATGGAACAACGGTGTTAAGAATATTTAACTTCTTTTCTTGCATGAGAATAATTCTCAAATTGCAAAACCAATATGATAAGTTAGGTCTAATTAGCTTATTAGCATTTATAATGCTCCTTAACGTCAATTTGGTACTCATATTTTAATTTGATAACTGAAAGATATAAAAGAGTGAGTATTAGTTTATATCATAAAATAAAATAAGGACTTTGATAAAATATTTGATTACTCTCACTATTTTATTCAAGATTATAGCCCTCACTATTAAATCGAGAAATTATCAAATAATTTCCTAGTGGGCTACTATTCCATTAAAAAATAGTTGATCTTAAGTTTACTTAACAAACTAACTAAATTTAAATTAAGTAGATAACAAATTTATCATTCACATCTTATATGACTCTTAGATTTGTTAGTTGAGTTGTCTTTGCCAAAATATATCATATATATTATTCCTATCCATACCTATAAATTTATACGATTATTAGTTTACTCATCCAAATCGTACAAAATTTAGTTAAGTAGGACCCATTAATTTAAGCTAAAAACATATTCAATTAAAGTGAAGTTGAGTTTGCTTAACAAGCTATACAATAAATAGAATTCTAATTTTATTCTTCGATAATGTAAGACAACTATCATATTCTTAACAGGTACTTAATATTTAATTGAGGGATTTAAAATTTCAGAAATTTTTGGTCTTAGCAAAATAATATAATCTCATTGTATAACTTCTAACATAATATAATTATGAAAGAAATCCTTTAAAAAATTGCTTGATTCTAATTATTGATTTGGGAACAAATTTAATTTAATAATTCAACTTAAGAAATTAAACTAAATTCCAAAATATTCCCAATAATGATTATCCTTTGAAAACAATTTTCAAATATTTAGAAAAAATACTTTTTCTATTTTATTAGGAATATAATCCAATTTAATCTCTATTAAATTAATTTAATTGAAATTAAGACTTCAAAACATATACAAACCAGATAAAAATGTATGCAGGGTTGTTTAGCGCATATAGTGCACTTGCCAGAACCCTTTTTCTATGAGAAGTGTGCATTGCATGCACCCCTTAGGGTTTCTGTGTTAGCATCACCACCGTATCTCCTTTGGTTGTCTTCTTTGCTTGAGATGCCAGCCTCATCATTGTGTGTTGGTCTCTATCGCCTCTTCTGTTATTGAAAAAAACCTTTGCCATTAGTTTGAAACCATCAACAGTGGCGATTTGTTACTAGTGGGCGACTCTTCAGCGTTGATTCACCACTAGTGGTATTCAGTATCAACACATCCAGAAAACACCTGAGAATTTCCAGAATGCACAAAAGTAGAAATAACAGACGCATATTCAGTTTTTCCATAATAGGCAAAAACGTATAATATGATTTTCTTCACAAAAATTAACTTTAGAGAATCAAAACAGTCAAAAGAACCATTCATGGCATAAGCAAATAAGAAAAACAAGTCAATTTCAATAAACGGATTTCCAGAAGTAAAAATAAGTCACGAAATAAATTTTTTAGAAACACATTTTTGACTTTAGTTAAATCATAAACCTTAATTTAATTAAAACTAGATTTAAAGCCTTAATTTTTTTATCAAATCAATAACAATTAATCACTTGGTTCAAGCTAAACAATTAAAAGAGATTCTGATACTACTATTGAAAACTGACCATGATTGAATGGAGTGTTCAATAAATACCACTTGGATGTCCATTTTTTGGTCACATTAGCAAAAACAACATTTTACATTGATTTGTTCATTTGAATTTTAAAAGGTTATTGCTTTGAAAAGTTTGACACTAATTAATAGTTGTAGATTTCATCATATTTTGTGGGTAGTCTAGGAAGTGTTTAATGGTTAAATTTAATCGATTAGTGAATGTTTTGGTTATAATTTAGTTAGTTAGATAATTGGGTTTTGAATATTTTATGGGTTAGAGCACATGTTTGAGTTTGAATTTTATGTTTTTGAGGTGCCATGACATATTTTCTAGTGTTTCAGGGAAAATATAGAAGAACGGAGGAGATTCGGAGAAGACCTGGAGTCGAATCCCGACCACAATTGTATAGAAGCATAAGTAAGGAGCCACAATCGTGGCTTGCGCAACAGACAACATGCCTCGACTTTCTAAACTTCAAATTTTGAGAACATTTTAGACCTTTTGAGCACGAGAAAAGCCCTAGAGTTGCCCTAATTAGAAAATGCTATAAAAAAAAAGACAGCAAGGGAGAGCTTTTAATCGGCCATTTTAGGAAACACTCCAAAAGGAGAGAAGAAGAAGAGAGAGAAAGGAAGAGAGGAGAAAGAAGCGAGCCTTCGTGACTGTTGTTTTCCTAAAGCATCCCGATCTCCATTCCCTGTGTATTTCTTTCATCTTTGTTTTCATTTTCTTGAATGTTAAGGTGAATACAAATATGTTTATGGATTTAGGTTTGATTAAGATGTTCTAACTTTCTTTTAAGATTTTATCTTAAGTTAATGTTAATCTAGTTATTTTTGCGTCATTTTGATTAGGTGTTGTGATTGATTTTTGTATCTTCATACTTCGATAACAAGCTAAGAGGGTGAGTTGAATGTAAAATAATTGGGTCGGGTTAATGAGAGTTAGGTGATCCAATAGATCGCATAATAATAGAGTTAGTCATTATATGGATAAAGATCTCGTGTGAGACCTAATTGTTTATTAGAGAGATTAAAAACTAATTACGTTTGGGACTACTGGTAATTGAGAGATTACCTATTTAGTACTTAAACTAATTAAGGATTATTTATTAGGGCGCATGATTATAACTCAAGAGAGTAAACCCCTATTCGATAGTCTAGAACCGATACCCCATTAACATATAAATGACTAGGTTAGCATTAATGATAGGAAGAATCTTCTCTCTCATAATTTGGTAACTTTTCTTGGTTGATTTTCATTGTGAGTTTTGTGTTGCTCGATTTCAATTTCATTTTGTGTTAAACTTGCGAATTAATTTCTTGATAATCACTTTCCCTTATTTACTTTTATGTGTACTTTAATTTTCATTTTATTAATTTTCTTAGTCTTAGATAACATAGGATTAGATTAGTTTACACCTCCTCATGGGATCAATCCTTCACATACTATATTTCACGACCCATGGACTTGCAGTATTTGAGGGCTATAAATTGTAAAGCTTGCCTAACATCAACAAGTTTTTTGACGACGTTGCCGAGGAGACATAGGATTAGTTTGATTATTGTAGTTTAAGGCATTTTTCCCACTTATGTGTCCGTGCAATTGTATGAACATAAGAGCTACTAGAAGTACAAGTCAGATTATTGAAGATTTAACATTTGACATCGCCCGTTTGGAATGAGCCATACGAAGAGCCAAATGCTAGGAAGAAGTGTTGGACGATTTTTGAGTAAAAATAAGAAATATTCAAAAGTGGATGAGTTGATTGAAATTAAGTTGAAAATCAAGAAATAAAG
>JANIPM010000003.1:37637049-37647122 GCA_027478405.1 Erythroxylum cassinoides
TATTTTGTTATCCGATTCTTCGATTCGCTTTGTTTTGCTTTGGTACTTTCGCTTTGCGTTTCGTTTTGATTCATTCCACCGCTTCGTTCTTCACTTTCGCTTTTCGTTCCGTCTTCCGGTTGGGATTCGGTTTCCGGATCGGGTCCCAACATCCTGGCTTTGGGGCTTGAAAGAATTTTAAGCTTAGAGAAAGTTATATAGCTCTAAAGGCTAAAAACAACACTGAGCTCAAACCTCCTAATCATTTCCAAGATGCCCAGGACCCATGACTGCCTGTTTGAACTGACACAGAAATATACCGTTTTATCTAAGCAATGGATAAAATGGATGAAGACATGTCAGACTCAAATGATGACAATGGTGGACCACTGATATGTGCTTAATTGATTTATTTATTCCAAAACACTTAATGATTAATTTTATGAAATGCTTAAGATATTCACTTTAGTTTATATTTGGTTTTAGGTATAATTCGAAAGTGAAAGAGTTAAAATGAGTCGAAAGCATAATATTTGAGTTGTCTTCTTGATACTTGCACTCACTTGAAAGAAGGAGAAGGATTAGAGTAAGAGAAGACAAGAACATACATAAAATGAAGAACATGCGAGGCATTCATCCCTCACGGCCATGCATCATTTTGTCATGGCCATGAGTCATCTCTCACAGCCGTGACAAAGGTTTCATCAGCGTGACATGTTAGTCATGCCTATGAATCATTTTCACAATTGTGAGCCAACCACTCATGCCCGTGAGTTTTTCCTGCTCACCCAAACCTTAGTTTTTAATATAAATAGACATGTTGAGTGATGGTAGAAGTTATGAAAGGTTGGATGAAACATTTTAGGGGTTTCGGGATAATGAAGAGGGAAAAGCTTGCATACTTTGGAGACCTATAAAGCGTTGAACTTCTTGACACTGTTTATGAAATGATATCTACATAAGCATTCTCTCCATTGTGTTTGTTGTTCTTTCTCTCTTAGGAATTGATTATGTTATCTTTTGTTTATTGAATTAGGTATTGTGTAAAAATGATTGAATGCTTTATTGTTTTTATCTATGAACCCATTGCTAGAATCGAATACAATACGTGATCATTATGTTTCTATTTCATTCGTGCAACTAATGGTTTCAAATGATTAATTTAATTTCTTAAGTCATAATACGGTTGTCCAATTAAATGTAGAAAGCTTGTTTTAGGTTATTCGATAGCTAGGTTTAATTTACAAGCTCTTCTTAGTTATACATGATTTGAGGGAAAATTGAGGTTAACAGAGCTTATTGTTAACCTAAAATTAAAATTTGCTAGGAGAGGTTTTAGAATAACAACTCAGTGAAGTATGTTTAATTATGTGTAGGCTGAGATTGAATTGATGGCCGAGTCCCTAATGCATTCATCCCTTTTCATCATTTTTTATATTGTTTGGTTTAATTTTCTTTTATAGTTTAGTTTCATTTTATTTTTCTTATTTGAAAATAAAAACCCCCCATAACCTAAACACCAATTCTTTTCATAACAAAACCTAACTGAAGACTCTCTATGGGATCGACCTAGACTCACCATTGCTATATTTGTAGGTCTAGTTATTTTATATACTTATATCTGTGTTGGAGAAATTCTTGATAAAAAGATGCTTATAGATCGGTTAGATTATGATATTCATGTAACTAGTCCTCTAGGTAGTAGTGTGTTAGTTAATTAGGTTTATAGAAATTGTCCTGTTATGATCCAAGGTAGTGAGTATGTAGTGGATCTAAATGAATTGCCTTTTTATGAATTCGATTTAATTTTGGGTATAGATTGGTTCTCCAAGCATCAAGTAGTGGTTGACTGTAATGCTAAGACTGTTGTGCTTAAGAAGCCTCATCAACCTAAAATAATATTGTATGGCATCCATACTAGTTCTCTGGATAATCTGATATCTGCTATGTAAGCTCGAAGGTTCTTTAAGAAGGAGTGTGAAGCTTATTTGGCTTTTGTACTTCATTCTAAGAAGGTGAGTATTAACTTGCAAGGCATTTAAGTGGTGAGCAAATTTTTAGATTTTTTTTAGAAATTAAAATTTCATTCATTATAAAAGAGAAGTTACAAAATAGGGGGAGGATCTCTCCCACATGAGACAAACCCTCTTAAAACACTGGTTTCAGACAAATACAAAAATGACAATGTATCCAGTCCAACATTTAACAACACTTCGTAGACAATTAGGGTAAAACTAACTTACCCTTTAGACTGTGAAAGAATAATCTTGCAATACCCTACTACTATAGAGTATATACCTAAACATCTAGAGGACATTCAAGTACATATCCTATGACAATGGTATGTTAAAGCAAACATAATCTCTTAAATGGCATCATAAAGAATATACAATACTTAAAACCTCAACACTTCATTTCATTCATTGACAAAAGTTTACACTATATTCATTGAAACAAATATTTACAATTCTTATACAAAAGTTTAACATGACAAAGAAACTACAAAAATACAAACTATAACTCCTCTGATATCAGCTGATAGACTTTTGAGCCATATTTTATTCTAAAATGTTCCTCTAGATAAATCTTTTCAACTAGGTCTCCTGTCTCGTACCTAAAAAGTCACATTGCAATTTTTGATGAGTTTTGCGAACTTAATAAGTGAACCATTATTGATGATCTCACCCATGTCAAATACACAATATCACACATTTCACATACATTCTTTCAGAACATGAATAATCTAAACAATCACATTATCATAGCACATCACTTTATCATCACAATTTCATAAAAGATTTCATAATCATATATATACAAATGTAGATGCATATGAGACTCTACATTCGTTATTATTTGTTGTGACCGACTACCTTTCAAATATAGATACAGATATTGGCCCATTGAGCTCAGTCATATATAGAAATCATAGAACAAAGCTCTACATGTAGAATTCTGTGCTTAAAGCTCTTTTAGACTGGCTAATCTGATCACAACGCCTTTATCTAAATATGCATTTTACGAAATGCATCAAATAATAGAATATGCCATGTATAACATTCACTTATAATGCACAAATAGAATCTTATATTCATCAGACCTCAGTCTGGCATTCAACTCTAGTTCAGTATTCAAATATCATTCATAATTCAAATGCAAACAAATATCATTCAAATTTTAGATGTAAACAAAACACTTCCAATACATTCCTGAATATCAAACTTCTCGGACCATTAAAGTCTAGAATTCACAAACAAATCACAAACAGTTCAATAATTTGAAGTTAAACAGAATAAATCAAGCCTAGGAAGATCATCTAGGTTGACTCACAATATGCTCCAATATGTTATTGCCTGGATGGTCCGGCAATGTTTGACTGGCATCCGACTTGAGCATCTAAAATCAGACAATTCACACATAATTTACATTACAAAGTTGATCAGTCAAATACTTATTCATTTGTGCACATATATACACATGTCATGTTAAATGTGTGCTCAAAGACTATGTCAGGTATATTTCCTTAATTCACATCTTATGATCATTCATACTTCAAAACTTATATATGTCTAATTTGAACTTAGGTTAATACCTCTATAAATTATAATATCATCAATTAATCATTCACCAATGTTATTCTAACATTATATGATTATACAATATCTAAACTCTCGTTTATTCATATAACATCTCCAAAATTTCAGACCTGAAAATTTTCTAAAAAAAATAAATTCTTAATGAACTCGTATGACAATGAAATTTTTTGTAGAGGAATAAAAATGTGTGAGGAGTTTGTGGTCCAAATTTCAAGTCAATCGAAGGTCCGGAGAAGAAGTTATGATCAAAAGAGTGAAGGGTATTCAAAGTTGTCAAACAGTAGGATACCTCCACTATCATAATCGCGCTTGTGCACGATCGTGCGCTTCCAATTGATCCTTCTCCATCATGATCGTGCTTGTGCTAGACCATACAACCCCTTCATGGCCCCTTTCTGTCATGATCGTGCTTATCGTGCACCACTTCTTATTCAAGCTTCAGTCCAGCTCTTCTCAAAATAGACTTTCGAGACAATTTTACATAGCCATTTTGACAAGGAAAAATAAGGATTTAGGCAAAAAATTATTCTAAAAATTGTTTCTTTATGCCTTAAGTGTCTAATGACACCAATTTCATCCAATTTCGTTCAGTATTCTGAGAGTTATACTCAAAATACTATAGACTGTTCTCAAACGGTGACAGAATAAAGAAACTCAAATTCAAGACAAATTTTGAAACTACTAGAAACAGAATTAAAATTCAATACCTTCATTAAAAATATAGCCATATGTGTCTAGTTTAATATAAACTTAAAATCATCCCATTTAGATGTCTACAGATCACGTTATGGCCAAAATACCGATGCATGTGCGGTAAAAACACTACGACTAACATATTCCAACAATTCTTCTTCACCAATATCACATACATTTCAATCCAATTTAAACATTATTCTTAGATCATTTGACATTCCATAAAACTCAGGTTGTTCTTAACTATTAGGCTTTCAATTCATCTTAAAACCCCAGATTATACTAGTCCTCCTAAGCAAGCAAAAAGCAACGCAAACTTATAATCACATTCAGCTAGTTTTCTGGTAATTTGGTGAAGGATATAAGTATAGGTTTCATGTACCAAATTGGCTAGGGTTCAAGTAAAAGTATAGAGAAAGAGCAAGAACAATTTTGGTGAAGAAACAAAGGAAAGAAACAGCAAAACTCAGCTACAGAAACTGGCTACTTCATATGTTAGGTGTCAACATCTAAACTCACCATATGTCTTAAGGCATATAATACATTGTCCCATTTCCTATACTGCCATTAGTCACCAATTAATCAGTCCATATATCATATTATTATTAGTCCATATGTCACACAATAATTGGTCCATTTGTTACATACTAATTGATCCATTTTTCATTTAATTACTAGTCCATTTGTCAACAATTTAACTATGTCAAATGTCACTCAATTATAGGCTAAATCATTCAAAATTTTCAAGTATCAATTTATGCTACCAACTGGCATTTGTCCAAGTCCAAATGTATATTTTAATCCATCAACTTCCTAATCCATAACATTTAATTCCCAATTTACTAATTGAAATCCGAACATACCAAAATTCAAGACATACCAAATCACAATTTACATCATGATCACTTAACATTTTTTATACCCCAGAATAAGTCAATTGAGTGCATATGCTAACTTGTAATGTGCACAAATATCAATTCGTGTCTGAATGTTAATGTTATGCATGTATATGCAATATTTAATATAAGGTTAAACCTTAAGCATATTTTGGAAAAATGAGATATTACAATTCTCCCCGTTAGGAAATTTCGTCCTCGAAATTCTTACCTGAATGGTCAAATAGGTAGGGGTACTGATATCTCATGTGTTCCTCTGTTTCTCATGTGGCTTCCCCACTCGAATGATTCTTCCAAAGGACTTTCACTAATGAAATCACTCGATTCCTCAGTTGCTTATTCTGATTGCCAATTATCTTAACTGGTTCTTCAACATAACTTAGATTACTAGAAACTTCAATCTCCTGAGTCGGTATCACATGAGTTGAATCTGACCGATATCTCCTAAGCATGCTCACATGAAATACATTATATATCTGTGTCATTTCAGAATGTAAGGCTAACTTATAAGCTAATGGCCTAATTCTTTTAATTATCTCATATAGGCTAATGTACCTCGAGCTTAACTTATCCTTCTTACCAAACCTCAGCACACCTCACCAAGGTGATACTCTTAGAAATACTCAATCTCTTACCTGATACTCTATATCTCTTTTGTGCTGATCCACATAACTTTTCTATCTATCTTGTGCTACTTTAATTCTACTACGGATCAATTTCACCATGTCAACAGTATCCTGAATCAATTATGGACCTTTGATAATTCTTAGACCTTCTTCATCCCAATATAAAGATGAAGGGCACTTTCTGCCGTACAACGCCTTATATAGAGCCATACTGATATTACTGCGACACTGATTATTATACGCAAATTTCATCAAAGTCACATACTAATCTCATATTCTTTGAAACTCCAGAACACGATCTCTAAGCATACCCTCAACAATCTTAATCGTCCTCTCACTCTAACCATTTGTCTGAGGATTAAATGCAGTACTGAAATTTAGTTTTATACCTGAAGCTGTCTGTAAGCTACCCCCAAAATCTCGAGGTAAATATAGAATGCCTGTCCAATACAATAGACACTAGAACCCCATATAATCTCACTACTTCATTCACATATCTCCGACCTAACTGATCTAGTAAATTATTCTCTCTCACTGACAAGAAATGAGCTGATTTGGTCGATCTATCAATAATGACCCAAATGGCATCATGTTGCCTCGAAGTTCTCGACAAACCCATAATAAAATCCATTATGATTATCTCCCATTTTTACTCTGGAATAGGAAAGGACTGTAACTTACCAATAGGAGCCTAATGTTTAGCTTTTATCTATTGGCAAGTCAAACACTTAGCCATACATTCAACCACTTGCTCTTGCATCCTTGGCGACCAAAAATTTTGTTTCAGTGTATTATATGTCTTAGTAATACCAGGATGCATACATAAGCTTCTACATGTGTTTCCTCCATTATCTCTTTCCTCAAATCCTCAACATTGGGTACACACAACCTCTGTTCTACCTACAATATCTCATCTCTTAATTCAAATTCAGAATCTGGATTCACTTTCAACTTCTCAATTAACTTCACCAAATCTAAATCTCTATTTTGAGCCTTTTTTTATTCTTTCATGCAATACTGGTCTCAACTTCAATGTAGCTATCAATGCTTCATTCTACCCTAAATTCAATTTAACATCTAGTGCTCTCAATTGAACTATGCTCGGTAACCTCGATAACTGTACTTGAGCCACACTACTATTGGGCTTCCTACTTAATGCATCAGCTATTGCATTAGCTTGGCCAAGATGATACTCAATTGTACAACCATAATCTTTTAACAATTCTATCCATCTCCTCTGTCTCATATTCAACTCCTTCTGACTCAACAAATATTTTAAACTTTTATAATCAGTAAATACCTGAAAAGTTTCACCATATAGGTAGTGTCTCCAAATCTTCAAAGCAAATACTACAGTAGCAAGTTCTAAATCATATACCGGGTAATTAAACTTTTGAGATCTCAACTGTCTTGTTGCATATGCTATTACTCTGTCATACTGCATCAGTACACATCCTAAACCCTAGTGTGAAGCATCACTATACATAACATATCCTTCAGACCCAGATGGAATAGCTAATACTGGTGCTGTAGTTAACTGATGCTTTAGCTCCTCAAAACTCCTCTGACAATCACCATTCTATCTGAAAGGAACATTCTTCCTCAGAAGTTTTGTCAAAGTGGTTGAGAATAATAAAAACCCTCGACAAACCTTTTGTAATAACCAGTTAATCCAAGAAAACCTCGAATGTCAGTCACATTCTTTGAAGCTTTCCACTTCAACACTACTTCTATTTTCTCCGAGCTTGCCCATATGCCTTGTCCAGACATAATATGACCTAAGAATATTACTTGATCAAGCCAAAATTCACACTTGCTGAACTTAATATACAACTATTTCTTTATCTGTAGAACCAATCTTAGATGTTCAGAATAATCTTCTCTAAACTTCGAATACACTAAAATGTCATCAATAAACGGAATCACAAAATGATCTAAATAAGGTTGAAATACCTTATTCATCAAGGCCATAAAAGCTGTAAGGGCATTAGTTAACCCAAATCATCAAAAACTTGAAGTGCCCATATCTTGTTCTAAATGCACTTTTTGGTACATCAGCCTTAGCTATTTTCAACTGATAATATCCCGATCTCAAATCTAACTTTGTGAACACTTGAGCTTCCTGTAACTGATCAAGCAAATCATCAATCCTCAACAATGGGTATTTATTCTTAACTGTCACCTGATTCAACTGCCAATAATCAATACACAATCTCAGAGTTCCATCCTTCTTCTTTACAAACAATATCGGAGCTCTCTATGGTGACACACTAGGCCTAATGAAACCCTTATCTAACAAATTTTGTAACTAGGTCTTCAATCCCTTTAGTTCTACAAGTGTCATCCTATATGGAAGAATTGATATAAGAGCAGTATCTGAAATGAGGTCTATGGTAAACTTCGTCTCCCTTTCTAGGAGTATACTCGGTAGTTTTATAAGAAACACATCTAGGAAATTCCTAACAACTGGAATATCCTTAATGGTTTGTTCATTCCAAGTATCAACTACGTGGGCTAGATAAGCCTCATATCCACCTCAGATCAGTTTCAAAACACTCATAAATGAAATAAGTAGAGTTGACACTGCCTAACTAACTCCTCGAAACACCACTCTCGGCTAATTAGGGGATTCAAGAATAACTTCCTTAGTATAACAGTTCATCACAAATCGACGAGCAGTGAGTCAATCCATGCCTAGAATAATATCTATTTCCTTTAACTGCAATACAATTAAATCAGCTTCTAACTCTGCCTTATCAATCCGAACTATGCACCCTTTACATACCTCACCAATCACTGTTTTGTTACCCACTGGGGTACTCGACTCTAATTCATATTTCAATATTTCTCTCTTAAAATGCAAGCTAAATGTCAGATGCGGTGAGATGAATGAATGTGTAGATCCTGGATCTACCAATGCAAATGCTTCAAAATGAAAAACATTCAACATACCTGCTACCACATTTGAGGAGTTCTACACCTCCTATCTGGCGATAGCATAGACTCTGGCCTGAGACTACGGCTGGTTACTCCACACCTCAGTCTTAACACTGGGCCCTATTGACTGATTTTTGCCTCTACCTCTGCCTCTCTATATAGATCTGATAGCCCTACTCTGCTGAACCGTTGCCTCAGTCATTGTTCCTCCTCTAACTCCTGACTGTGGTCCTAAAGTCTCAAGATAATCTCTGATCTGATGCTTTACAAAGCCACAATGGAAACAAGCTCTCGATAACCTCCAACACTCACCACTATGCTTCTTACCACAATGTTCAAAATTAGGCATCTTTTGTGACTACCAAAAGGGCACTTGTCCTCTACCTCTACCAGTCTGAACAAATCCACCTCTTGGTCAAAACCTAGATTGTCTCAATCTAGCCTCGAATCGAGATGATCTGTTTTGACATTTACTGAAGCTTTTGCCAGAATCAGCTTGAGATTTAACTTGCCTCTTCTCTTTAAACTCCTGTCTGTACTCTCCCTGACCATCTTTTAACAACTGCTCAATTATGATGGAGACCGTTCGTAGTTTTATAAAATTACCTAAATTAGAAATAGCTAGTCTCGTTCTGATCTCCATGTTCAACCTGTCTTTAAATTGTCTACATTTGTCTTCTTTATTTGGGATCAATGCAGTTGTATACCCTATTAACTCATTGAATCTTATCTCATACTCTGCCATTATGAGCTTACCTTGCTTCAGATCCAAAAATTCTTTCATCTTTCTATCTAGATAAATCTTAGGCATATAATTCTCTTGAAACACCCTCAGAAAATCTTCCCAAGTCAAACTACAAGGTATGGTTGTACTGCCTGGAACAGTTTTCCACCACTAGTACGTTGGACCTTGCAATAATGAGACCGTATAAACAAATCTTTCATCTGCCTCATAGTCCATCTGATCAAACACTCTTTCATTTCTCTCTAACCATCCTTCTGCCTTAGCAGGATCTGTACTTCCGTAGAAGTCAACAGCCTCTTGCTTCCAAAGTTTATCAAATCTCATTTCCCTGAGAGGAGGATTCTCGGAGGTATTTGTGCAAACTTAGGCATAGGAGACTCTTTATTGGCTCCTACAGACTCCATGTCAGCTGACTCTCCAACTTAATCTCCTATGGCAGGTAACCTATAACAAAAATAGTTGTGGTCACTAACTGAGTCTCTCACTATTTATCATGTCTCAATACTCTTATATGTCCCTATGAATGCCAAACCTGGCTCTGATACCAAAATTGTAACATCCACTACCATAGAGTATATACTCAAACATCAAGAGGACATTC
>JANIPM010000003.1:37651762-37661901 GCA_027478405.1 Erythroxylum cassinoides
TATATTCGCAAATAAATATTAATTTATAAATTAAACGAATAAATATTGTATAAAATATTAAACTAAAATGATTCAATCAAGTCATAAAATTAATTTATCTCACCAAAACCAGAAACTACAATAAAAAATAGAAATATAACCAAACAAAAGTAGAAGTATTCGCTTAATAGATACAAGCAACTTGAGAATACTACGGAGGAAAACCATTATAAATTAGACACGGAAACATTAAAATTACAATGGGAAGAATGTACAAAGAAACCTTACTAGTAAAAAATGAATGTATAGGAAAATTTACGTGTTTCATCACAACCAATCGTTCTGGGATGGGAATTTAAAAAAAAAAAATCCTCAACAATTCACACCTCATGACACATGAATGCCTCATCGCATTAGAACAGTCTGAATTGCATCTTTTTGAGCCTGCGTTAAACTCTAAAATTTCCAAAATGCAAAAGACATTATGTCAGGTTTGCTGATTTCAAGTGTTAAAATCACAATCTCTTTTTAAAATAGTTCCCAAAAAATATTACAGACAGTCTAGAATCAACCTGGCAGAGATGCTGAAACAACTGTCTGTTGGTATGGGAGAACTTTGTAAAGAAATCCGCCATATAAGTTGCCAAGTTAATCTGACAGCAAAATTCATGAACTCAGGGGCGCATATAGCAATGTAAACATATACCAAGATAAACTTTAGAGCAAAGAAATCACCTCATTCAGTGGATCAGCCACGCATAATAGATAAGCACCATCTTCATCGTCTTGGTTCTTGATGTTTGCAATCAATAAGCAGCTGTTAGTTCCAGAGGGCAAAAAGAATTGAGAAAAGAAAAGTAACAGTTAAGAATATCAAGCAACCTCATTAAATGCTTGTGCCATTGCTTCGAGTTGATCAAATGTAGTTCTGCCAACTGAAGCAGCAGCAGCAGAGTACAACAAACTCTTATCTGATTCTTCATCGTCTTCATAAATCTCTTCCCAATCATTTGCCTATTAGAACAAGAAGCTCACACTTCAAAATTTCCACTTTCCAAACTTGAGAGAATATAAAAGAATCTGAAACCCAACAAGCCACCTCATTATCATCCAATTGCTCCTGGATTTCAATTAGTTCATCTGAGAGTAAAGCCAGTATCTGCAACACGTAAAAGACAAGCAAAAGATCATATCAACATTCAATTCCCGACACGTGCCTTCAGACATGAAATGTACACAAAGCTGTTGCTACCAACAGGTTTAACAAAGAAGCTATTCCAAGACGTAGTAACAAACTGCATGAATGATCACAGCCAGATGCCAGCAAATAATAACTTCAGCTTCTGGCTTATTGCTGCAGTAAACATGCTTGCCTTCCCATTTATAAGATTTGTCAACTAGCTGACCTTTTAATTGTTCTGGGTTGTTTGCCTCATAGAAGTCCTTAAGGTTTCACTGCGTGTCAGATAGATCCTAAATATTACTAGAATTAATCTCGAATTACCTTTGCAGGGAGTGGTACAATTGCCCATTCATCTGGAGCCAGTTTTGCTTTTGAGCGAGTAGTTATCCCAGCAGTGGACTACATATATGAAAAGATTATGAATTCTTGAACAAAAAAGATACATAAAAATGTATTTTGGAAGCTTCAGAGTGTAGCAGAACCTTAATTAAATGACCCTGCACATTAACTTTTCCCAATTCATGATGCCCTGAGGAGAGTAACAATGCCAAAGCCGTGGTTGTAACCTTGATTTGATAGACCCCTTGAATCTCCGCTGCAGTTGGTTAGAATTTCAGCACTAGTCAGCCACAGCAGTGATTTTCTTGTAAAACCCTGCTAAGGGAAAGATACTGAAGACACATTGTAAAAGGAAAAGGAAAGAGCAAATAGCCGGATGTACAATGCCTTGAACATGAGATTTAGGCAGCATATCAATTGTGCCAATCAATATAAACATAGGTACTTTGTTGGAAGTTCTGAATGTAAAATTAGTCTTAAACTTCTAAAGAAAAAACTGGTTGTATTTTCTAATGCAAGAAACATCGTCCTGATCTGACTCTGAGCATCAGCATTTATTATTCATGAATAAGAATTAAATACTGTAAAATAAAAGAAATTCGTAACCATTGGAACCCATTTAACTTGAGTGACATGTGCAATTGGAAACATACATTAGCCAATCCTAAGAAATTTGGCTAATCATAGTAACATATAGTATCTTTACCTTGCTGTTTAGTCCACTCTGACATTATATACGCAAAGGAATTAGCAAAGCCTTCAGCTGGGATACTAACCAGCATATCAATGAACTGTTCAACATTTGGGGCACTCATATGGACCTGCATTTTATAAAAGTAGAACCATGAAAACATGGACTGTAATCATGAAAAATTGTCAACAAATTGAGCTGATAAGTATACAGGTATTTAACAAACTTCCAAGTAAGATGTGTACTTTATGGATGTCAAGCAAAACCTTCATACTTATGCAGAAATAAAATGGTCTCCAACATTTGTGAAAGTAGTTAGACATCTAGAATGTTTTTCGGTAAAAAGCTACTAAAGGACTCCCAGCGATGAAAACATTTCACCAGCCTCAGATGAACAAACTAAAGCATATTAGTATGAGATCCACAACTCGAGACAATCGTAAACCATCATCAAATAAGCATTCATATGTTCGACAGAGAAAAGTACACAGAAGGTTTATCATTACAAAAATACAAAATATGTAATGATAGACATGTACCAATCGAGCAAAAATAAGCAACAATGAACTTCTCAGTACTGCTATTTGAGCTGACTGCATTCGTCTAACAAGAGCAGTTATTAAGTTCTGGATATGCTGTGCCATTTGCTCGGGGAGATGTAAAATAAGTTGCAAAATGTAACTACCAACAAAAAGTGAACCAGAGCTTTCCATGTCAGGGTCAAGAAGCCTGTGAATATACAAACAAAAAAAAAGGACCATTATATATAACACAAATAAATTACCAAAATCCTGTAAAGTTTGCATACCCAAAGATTATGAACAATGTTGACAATGAGTAGCTTCCATTTTAACACTAGTAACATAATCATCAGGCAAACCTTACTGTGTTTATACAAGATATGGAAATAGGTGGAAAAAACATGAATAAAAATAAAACTCAAAATTTGGAATTAACACAATACTACAAAACAATGAAAAGTAACAGGGTCAAGAAAGGAAATGTAAAAAGGATAACTATAATCTCTTAACATTTCCACTGCTAACATATAAGACTCGAAATGTTCTGGTAGAAATAAAATACCAACTTAACATGGCTGGGAAACATATTGCGCACAATCAATACACTCTCCGTGCATTACCATAAGTTGGTCTACATCTTTATCTCAATAACTTAGACAGAAATGCTATCATTCTCAACTTTGCAATAGTGTCATGTTTCCCATGACAATGGGAAAAAAAAATGACTTGGAGAGATGGTTGTCGGCAGCATAACCAGACAGTTCCAGTTCCAACTGTATTGACCACACAATAGAATTACACAAATTTCCCACAGCAGGGCCCATTTCAAATCATTGGAATACAAATCCAAAGGTTTAAGTACACAAAAATTAGATTAAACCATCTAGAAACTGCCATTTGATTTTTTAAAAAAAGCGAAACACTAACCTTGAAGCTGCATCCAGCAAGCTTTTCATTGCGAAGGTAGAATCAGCAGCCCAAGCTAATACTTCTTGTCTTGCCCCAGATATAAAAGCAGCCAAACACTGAGTTGCGTTCTGCTCAATGAGGCACATAACAAGTCACTTCCCTATCGAACACATAAGAAGTGAAATGAAACAGCACTATGCTATCAGGATTGAGAAAAAGAACCTGCAATTCACTGTGATCATCACTTTGAAGCACTATCCTGATAACAGCATCAAAACAAGCATCGTATGCTGCTTTAATCACATCGTTAGGAGCATTCTGTACAATGGTATCACAGATAGTAATTAGCAAAGCACATACAATCATAAGGCTGTGTATATAGTTAGCAAAATAAAGATGTAAGATATCCTGGATTATAGCTGAGAGTTACTTGCCTTCAATAGCATTGAAACCAGATCTAAGGATCCAGCAACCAATCCTTCCGGCTGTTGGTTTGGCTGAAATTACCACCCAAGAGACATCAGAAAGAAATACCTTAGATCACTATTGAGCAACTCAAGGGAAAGTTAGCTTTATAAATAGCAGGCGTACTTTATCCAAGATTGGCCCAATATGTGGCAGAATTCGAGAAACCAATGGATGGATAGCACCAGGAGCATTTTTTATTGCCTGGGAGAAATATTTTATGATATAAAAATAAGGAATAGTTCAATGACTGCATGTAGAACAGAACTGCATCACGTAAAGCTATTAGCAAAAAGAAAAGGTCACACACAAGTTAATCAGAAAGAACTTCACGGTTCAATCCCTGATCTTTGTTTTTAAGGTTTATAGAATAATTCATCCCTTAATACAAATATTTCATTAAAATTAAAAAAGAATACATGAGACCCCACAATTTGAATGGTTGAGCAACAGCACCCAGAAGCAGTAGAAGCCTAAATGGAGCTCAAAACCAACAAATTAAAGCATATAAGTGCAATACTAGATTAGGCATAATAGTTAGTTGCTCCTGAAAGAGAAACAAGGAAGTGGGATTCTTCCAATTCCACAATCCTTGCATATAAATCTCAGAAGAAGGAACCATGAAAAGTTTTATATGTGTAATCTATAACCAAATAAAGTCTCCAATATGCAGTACACGGTCTCACTCTCTCTCTTGCTCAAATGTGAATGTGCATGCACACACAAAACCCTATCTGCAAAGGCTATTGCTTCCACACAATCATATCCCTTTCACAGGACTGATGGAAGTCGAACTGAATACATTGTCACATGTGAATGTTCCTTGCCTGCCCCTAGGACTGGTTGACAACCTTACCTTACTGCAATAAGAAGACACATACAGAGAGAAACAAACAGTTACAAGCACCTATTTACAAAAGCCATTGCTGCCAATGCGTTTATACTATGTGCAACAGATAATAAAGTATCATTACAACATGCCCAAAAAGAAATATTGCTTGGATATTACGCAAGTATTAGTTCTAAGTATCAAAGAACAAACACAAAAGTTATAACTGGTGATACAGCAAGCAAAATGGAAGTCAGCATTCAACCTATGAAAACAAGTATGGATTTAAGATTGATACCTCCAGAACCTCAATTGCGTCTAAGCTGATAAAAGGATCAGCAACATGCAATGCCCAGATATTAAGTATCACAGGAGAGATGATTGATTCAACTGAAGCTGATACTTCATGACCTATGATTAAATATACAAATAAGATAATCAGCTGCCACTGGAAGGCACACATCCCCACATGTTAAACCCAACCCACCTGCCTTAATTGCTGCTTGCAATGTTTCAAGTACCAGGTGTAATGTCTCATCAGAAGCCTACAAAGTAGAACCGCACTGCAACTGGTAAATATGAGTTCAGCAATTAAATTTATGAAACTTTGCCAAATTCACCTGGTGAAGAAGATCTGTAAGTGATGAAAATAAACCAATCAAAAGTGGCTGAATAGTTCCTGTATTGGCCTCAGGCAAGAGCTGGGAAAGTGCCCGGCAAGCACCAACTTTAACCGGTGGAGGCCTGCAGGATATACATGTAATCAAAATTTTAAGAATGTTTGTTCTCTCGGTTGAAGATCAAAAGGTAATAAGACTTACACATCCATCCCAACAGCCTTGATGGCAGCACAAATGTATTGCTCCAGAATTCCATGGCTGATCTGTCAAAAAACTAAAATGTCCACAGCAAATTCTTTAAAATGAACAAACAAAAAGGAAGGTAAAGATATATATCAATTACCACAGAGGAAAATTTGGCAACTAACATGAAGACACGAGCATAAAGAAATGGATAATCATTTACACCTGCATTACCACATTGTATATGTCAGTTAAAAATATTGTCACTAAAAGAAAACAAAATAAACAGAAAAAAATGCAATGTTATAAAAACATTGTCACTAAAAGAAAACAAAATAAACAGAAAAAAGATGCAATGTAATACAACATGAGCCAAAAAGAATGGAATATCCTAAAAGAAAATAAATCCAAGAAATAAAGGAGAAACCTATTCCAATGTCTTCAGTAACAATTTGCTCCACAAGTGTTCCCAAGTTGATGCTGGCTAGCCCTGAAGCCTGCAATCATATAGATACGATCACAATACTAAGAACAAAGAAACGAGTGCACACCAACCAGCTTATTAGATTCCAACTTAATATTTTACTGTCAAGAACCTCTGCTTCAAGCAACTGTTCAGACAAAGAAGCCAAAGCATACAGTGTAGCCTCCCTTATCTGCAGTAAATTACAAGAGAAGATTCAAATGCATGGGAAAAGAAAATTTTCTAGAACTCTTTTCAAAGGAACAAAGGGAGGATCCAACCACTGCTATCCAAGATATAAGTAGTACATAGAAGCAAGTTGACAATAAAGACTCCAAATAAATTATTGAAATAATTAGATATGCAATTGTTGTGGTGAACTAAATCATTTACTTGGTGAAGTTTAAAAAGGGTACACGGTTTCTTTAGTTGTTTGAATATGAAATTCAAGAAAAACACCTTACAGCCTCACAGCAGACCGCTAATTATATTCATGGAGCTTGGCAGAAAATTGGAACACCAAATCCCATCTGGCAAATTTGGCAGCCTAAGAGACCGCAAGTTCAAGCAAATTTTCCATACAAGTAAATAAGAACTACAAAGTAGCACGACTTCAAGGTTAAAATTAACTAGAATCTATTTACCAAAAAAAAAAACTAGAATCTTGAAATTTGAATGGTTGCATGAAATTCTGTAATTGCTGGGCAGCAGGATCAAGTCCAAATTGCTGAACCTGATTTGGTGAAAGGGGTGCCTTTTTACCAAGTTCACAAAAGTCTTAGCCATGGGAAAGGTAGGGAGTAAGTGTGAATGAATTTGTAGTTTATTTCAGTTAGAATCTAGATAGGATTATTTTCTGTTCCTATAATAAAGAGTATGTTAGATTGTTAGCAGATTTTGTTTCAAGATTCTCTTGTATGATTTATAAGGAAATGCATTAAAATAATAAGAGTGACTTTATTCACCCAAAGAAATCTACATATTGAGGTCCAAAGTTCTCCTAACAAGCTATTATTCCTTTCTACATAACAAGATAGGTAGACAAGAGAGGAAGTATTGCAGGCTCAGTGTGCAAGCAGAGCTACTAGGAGCCTTCCAACTACAAGCTCATGAAACCAGATAGAGAACTAAGGATCATAACAATTTGGTATCAGAACAATTGGTGACACAGGGCCCTCAAACCAGTTAAAGCAGTATATGGTAGTTCTCCTCCATGCTTATTGTCTTATTGTCTTGTCCTTTCATGGTCACCATTGTTGATGTTGAGTGTAAGGTCCTTTTAGGAGATTTAAGGGTCTACAAACTTGAGCATCATGATGTCCTCTTTACGGAGGCTTATTTGCTCTTGCTGAAACTTCAAATTTACCGACAATTATCTCTCGCAGGCAAGGGTTGTAAGTTGTCACCTCACTTTTATGGCTCGTTCCCAACTAAGTCAAAATTTGGGAGAATTTCTTTTCGTCTTGCTCTTAAGCCAGAAGCCCAAATTCGTCTTGTTTTCTTTGTCTCTTGTCTAAAGAAGTATTAAGAAGTATAATGACCACTAGCGTATACCTTTTTATTCGCTAACTACCCATAACGGTGGAGTGTGTCGTACCAATGTAAGCACAAAACAAGTCCTTGTTGGGATGGTCTCTCTCTTGCTTATGGGAACCAAACTCTATTATGCTTCAACATTATTCCTTGTTTGCACTTAAGGTCAACTGCCTTCTTGACGAGGTAGGAAATATTACTGTTGGGCACAGGATCAACTCCAAATTCCTAAACCTCACTCGATCAAGGGTGGAGCCTTTTAACCAAGCTTAGACATGTTTTACCCCTGGGAGGAGTACGAAGTTTGGACAAATTTTTTGTTAGTATTTAGAGAGTATTAATGTAGTTGGCATCAAAAAGGGATTATTTTTATGTTCCTATAATTAAGAATCTGTTAGTTTGTTCACAAATGTTGTTTAAAGGTTGTGTCTGTTAGTTTGTTAGTAAATTATGTTTAAAAAAGTGTCTTATATTCTTTCTAAGTGAAAGCAGTAAAGTAACAAGAGGGACTTTATTCAACCTAAAAAGCATATATATATTGAGATCCAGAGCTCTTTCTTAGCGAGAGCTTGTTACTTCAAGCTAAAAAGATAGGCAGAATAACAAGGAAATCTTCCAGTCTTAGTGTGCAAGCAAAGAGGGGAGTTCCCACTACAGGGTCCTGTAACTAGATCCAGAACTAGGAACCATAACAAATTCCTAAAAAATATGCCCAAACAAAAAACTAAGTCTGAATGTAAAACATCAGCATAATTGGGTGCCACAAGAAAGCACCATAGAAGGGTCCACTGCAGGTAAAAGAATGTTTATGAAATTGGAGGCAGGAGAATAATGGCAGAAAAGATACGAAGGTTAATATGATGCTGAATTTTCAGAAGAATGCTACTCAAGACAAGTGAGCAGACTGACCACAGGAGCAGGTCTTCCGGAGTCTTTAGGATACGGCTTAAAATAACTGAAAGAATTCCTCTTTGAAAAAAACAATACTCATAAAAGTATGATACGGTCAAGTAATCAGTTCTCTGACCTGCTGAACATCACAAGATATTTTGGAAAAGATAAATTACTCTAAAGACCAGAAACACAGCATCTTAAATGATTGCTGCAGTTTCCTATACACAAAATATTGTTGGATGATTTTGCCGTGTTTTCCTATGAAATGAAAGGAACAGTCAAGTTGAAAAAGCCACTTAATCATTTGAATCTTTGTTGCAAAGTCTTTTAGAGAGCTCACATGTAGAGAGATTATCCTTCCTTATGGAAAACTCGGGAATCTCTACTTAATGAAAAGAAAACATCCAAAAGAACAAGACTCAGCAAACCACAAGTTTCAATCCCAATTATGTATAAAAAGTCCTTTTCACTTACCCTCGACCAAATTACTGAACCAGCAGCCTTTTCTTGTTGAGACTCACTGAATCTTTCTCTTACAGATTCTATGATGGCACTGATTCCTTCTCTGCCACAAGAACTGACAACCTCCTCCAGCAAGAGTGCACCTTTCATTAATTATTTTTGAAAAGTAAACCACCATTAAAGCTAACACATTCAGAAAGGGAAGAACCTAAAAAATGTTTTATAAGATATAAACAAAAGTGGTTCCAAGACGAATGACTATCAGTAATGTTCAGTACCAAAAGATGGGCTTCAAAGTGCTCACCAGAAATGCGACAGCTATAAGTTACTTCATCCTCATCCGCTACAAATTGGTTGGCATCCATTGACCAATTATGCAACTACAACAGTCTTGGTGAATACACAATACCGCGAAAAAAAACAGCTTGAATACTAATAAATATAACATTAGCATTTCTAAACTTTCAGTGTTATATATGAATGAGAGCAATTATTAGTGAGACATGCTGAGCAAAAAGCCAGCTTTTTCAAATCAAGAACAAATCAATAATTTCTGACAGATGAAGGCAAAGAAAAGTTCTGCTGGCTTTTCCCAGATGCTTTCTGCAGTACTATGAAAAGAGATATCATATTATGCATATGTTATTATGAGGCATGCTAAACTACACCTATTGCATTCCCTTCAGCAAAATTCTAGTTTAACATGGATAAAGGTATGCAAAAGCTAGTCCTCCGTTAAGGCTACAATGTTGTCCATAAAACTCATGGTTTTATGAATGCTATGGTCTTCAATGACAACTAAGGGCCTGTTTACTTCCACTTAAATTTTTTATTTTCTGTTTTCATTTTCAAATTCAATAGAAAATCTATTTATTTGAGTTTTAATTTCTATTTTTAGCTTTAATTCTCTCAGTTTTCATAATTTATGAAAACTATAAAAACTAGTTTTCGTTTTCTATTTTTATTTTGTCATAATCTGATTGTTCATCAACAAATAAATAAAGTTTAATATTAATTACTAATAAGAATCATGATTAATATAATTATTTAAAATTTATTTTTAAAATA
>JANIPM010000003.1:37684686-37698517 GCA_027478405.1 Erythroxylum cassinoides
TCAACAAAATCATCATCGGAAACCCTAAATTCCAAATCCTCAAATATTCAAGCTAATCATCAATATAACTCAATCAAACAACAAATCTAACTATCTAAGGCAAGGAAGGAAGCAAACTTACTTGATTAAAGCCTCAAAACTTCAAGGATCACACCACCCAAGCTCAACGACATCCACGGCTATCACCCATACTCAAACCCATTTTCATCTCTTTTCCAACACCAACCAAGGGGATCGATCAAGAATGGAAGAAGGAGCAAATGGTGGGAAGGAAATCAAGCAAGAACTCCAAGAAGAAATCCACGAAGAAGAAGGAAGAAGGAAGCATCGTGGGAGAATTTCAAAGGCTTTAGGTTTTTAAACCAAAATTCTAAGGGCTTGTTTGGCAAATGAAATTGCCACAAGTCCAGACCGACCAACCTCAATCTAATTTCTGGTTCTAATTTCTCCCGAATTCCAATGGTTCAAACCCTAATTTCTCAAATCAAATTTCTAATCTTTCCGTGCCATTGGATAATCAATTTCGGAATCGAAAATCAATTAATCGATCATTAGGTCAATTTTTCGATCCGGACCTACTACTCCGAAAATTCCAGAAAAATTCCTATAAATCCTCAAAATTGAAAAACTCATGATCGTATACTCCAATTTCATAATTCAAATCCCTAACTCTCAATTTTTACTCCAATTTCATTTCTTACAGCTCAATTGACCTAATTCTTCCAAATTACCAATTTACTCAAATCAAATCGAGAATTGTCATACATGTACGTACGTACGTATGCCAGTGTAATAATTGCCCAATTAACCAAATTATACATAACTAATAATGCATGAACATGCCAAATCGTGAATGCAATGAACTGTACCTATCCCATCGGTGACGGGATGTTACAATTGATCAACGTCATTATATTTGTTTGAATGGATAGTAAAAGATGGCTGGTACTAGTAATTCTAGTCTTCATATGATCAATCCATATTTACCGGTGTTAGTTACAGTTACACTATGTGTTTACGGTAAAACAACAATAAATGCTCTTTCTACATCACATGAAATAGAGATCATGAACCTGGCTACTATCAATTGGCATATACTCTTTTGATATTTCTGTTAGTAGTGTGCCCTAGGCCAATGGACATATATGTGATTCATGTATTAACACGAAGACTTGTTAATAATATATTATGAGGTATTCCTTTTATATTTGCATGTATGTTGTTTATGTAATGTGATTTATGTTCCATGAATTGTATTAGACTTATGTCATCAAGTATGTGACTTGAAAGTTAAACCATAAGCATTATAACACTATTCTAAACCATTTCTGGTTGATCGTTATTGGTGGAACAATAATGAATTAAGGCTATTATGTGTTCTGACTGATGATCACGTTTTACTGATCATGGATATAAGTTATCAAATCATAAACATAGATATATGTTAGAGAACATATATTGGACTGACCCACAAATAGAACACTACATGGTTTCATGTCATTAGTGATTCTCAATATGGTTTGACTTTAGTCTTCTGACCGAAGTCATCATGGTTCCCAACATGAGGAATTTAGTGTTTTGATATTATACTATATCTTTAACCGGATAACAAATAGTCTTATGATGGACATTAAATAAATCATGCAGAGGGATGTGAATAACGTAGATGAGATTTGTACCTCTCCTAAATGAGAGAGACATCATTTGGCTTCTTGACAAGTATGACTGAAGAAATGCATGGTCGTGCTCAAATGAATTGATGAGGAGTCATTAATGTCATTTGTTATAATCAGTCAAATTGGAGATCAAGAAACTATGATTAATCAAAGGTTGACAAGTACCATGCCTTGTGATTAACCTTGATATCGTGTTATAAAGGGACTGAGCTTATAACCATAGTTATAGGTTAAATCGGATTACCGATCCTCATTTGATTTAGGTAGTCATAATGAGGCCACTTATGACTTATGGGCCTTGAAGTGAGATCAAGCCCATTGTCAACATCAAATGAGCTTACAGGGTCGCACACAAAGAGTGATGTAATTTGGGCTTATTCTCTTGGGCCTAATTTATTAGGCATTGAATAAATATATGTGGATATATTTATTGGGCTGAATTGAATTAAGTTGTCGGGCTTTTATTATATAAGATATAATGGGTCGAAACTTATTGGGCTTCGATAGGATTAGGTTTTCTCTATAAATAGAGAAACTTAGGTCTCATTAGAAGGAGGAAGAAGAAGGAGACGAAACCTTAGCCACCCTCCGAGAGAAAATTATGCGCCGTTCGGAAAGAGTTTCAGGATGTGCTAGCACACTATAACTGCTGTTCGGATAGTTCATACTCATGTGGATACCGGTAGAGGGCATTCGCGTATTGTAGTGTCTATGAATCCGAAAAAGAAACAATCAATCCGTGTCAGAAATGTATTTTCGTACATCCTGTGTATTTTCGGTTATCCTTCATGTTGTGTTATGGTCTTTTCCGCAGCGTATTGTGAATACTCGGGCCATACGTGATCCAACAATTTCCCATCCATATAAGATCATCGAATTAAGGAGGCATATTCAAAGTTTTACATAAACTAAAAGGAAAGCATTTCATAAAACTGGGAAAGATATAAACATGGTTTCCTAGTGATCACATCACCAATACTCACTATAGCTGATGATACAATTCTTTTATTACAACCTCACCTTAACCTGTCATATTTATATTTGCACTATTACAAAAGAGACTAAAAACTAGTGAGAAGGTCAAGGAGATTATTTGATATCTCATCAAGGAACTTATTAAACAAAGTGGTAAGAGAATAATCAAAAGCACCCTCTTGCCATATTTAAGTGTTTTTAGACTTAGAGCATCATACTAGATGATCTATTTGATTGGATGAAAATGCTTTTGAATCATGACATAAGTAAAAGGGAGGCATGTTATCAGTATGGCATGTATGGACATCCTCCCTATACATACCTGAACATAAAGCCAACCACAAACTATTACAAAAATGCCAATTAATAACTGCCTATAGAGGAAAAAAAAGTAATGAATGACCCCTTTCTCCTACATATACAATATTAGGTGGAGGAATCATTAAAAACCCTTGTAAAAAGAGCAAGGAATTGGAGTAGGCAAGCTTATTAGATAACAAAGATGTCAATTTCTATAGTCATCACCTTTATAAGGTGACACTATAGAAGAGATGCTCAAGTAGTTTATATCTTATGTTGTTGCATAATTATAACAATTAGATAATTTAGGGAAGATTAAAAAAGTGATAAAGTCAATCAAATTAGTCTATTCACAATTTGGAGTTGTAAGTTACACAATTGGCCAAGACAAAAAGTGAACGACATTAAGGATAACCATCTAGTAGTAATTAACTTGAGGTTGGTACATATACCGGTAGAAATTAGGAAGTGAAACTATTAAGAAAAGTTGAGGAAAAGGAAAATTATAGAGGAGATATAACAAAGCTACATCATTCTCAATCACATCTAGCACTACTGTTAGTCTAGAGTTGTGCAACAAATTGGATAGAATAAAATTAACACCAATCTCACCTATATTTGGTGTCGGTCTTTAAGAGATAACAAAAGCCTTATTCGCTACCCATTAGATACCCTCAGAGGTTGAAGAAGAGAAAAGATAACGATAACTTTAAGAAATTCTTAGAAATTTTCAAAAAATTACACATTAACATCCCCTTTCATTGAAACATTAGCTCAAATCACATATTATGAGTATACATGGGTGCCTTTAATTGAGGACTGTAGTGTGATAATATAAAGCAAGTTACTTTTAAAGTTAACAAATCTAAGGAATTTTATGATTAATTATTATTTTGGTGCTTCAAATGTTTATAATTGTTTATGTGACTTTGGAACCAATTTTAATATAATACCTTTTTCTTTTTCTAAGAAGCTTGGAATTAGAGAAATCAAGCCAACTACAATATCATTTCAATTAGCAAATCAATCTATTAGGTTTCCATGTAGGGTAATAAAAGGCCTACTTGTTAAAGTAAGATAATTTATCTTTCTTGCCAACTTTTTTATAATATAAATAGAGTATAACAGTGGGATCCCCTCATCTAAGAGAAACCATTTTTGGCTATTGGAGGGGCAATAATTAATATAGATGAGGTAAGTTATCATTAATAGTGGAGATGACAAGGACGAATTCACCATATTCAAAGCATTGAGAGGTCTTATCCTTAATGAAACATGTAACAAGATTGATATGATTGTATTTATTATGTATGCGACATTTCCAAAAGGTACTTATGGGGTTCCTTTAGAAGCATATCTAGTTTTAAGAATGGATGATAAAGAGAAGTCTAACATTAAGATTTGTGCTTTAAAGCTAGAAGGGGAGAGTTATAGTCTGCAAGTTTTTTAAGATTTTGAGGATTTTGGAGAAGGAAAGTTTAATCGCCTACCTCTACACAAAAAGCACTTACACTTGAATTAAAACAACTATCTTTTTATTTAAGGTATATATCTAAGAGGAGATAATAAGTATGCTGTTATTATTTCCTTTTCTTTGAGTTCTGCGTAGGAAAATAAGTTTCCTAGTGTTCTAAGACAATATAAAACAAAATTGCATAGACCATCTTTAACATTCACGAGATTAGTCCAACATTGTGTTTCCATCAAATCCTTATAAAGGATAATTATAAGCCTAATGTAAAGAACCAATAATGCCTAAATCATATTATGTAATTAGTTGTGAACTATTAGATTTAGAAATCATAGACTTTATCTTTGATAGTTCTTAAGTAAGTTTTGTGCAAGTTGTACCAAAGAAAGGGGGTATATATGTGGTAATCAATGAAAAGGATGAGTTAACCCCTACTAAGAATGTCACTGGGTAAAGGTTTTGCATTGATTATAAGAAGAATGTTGCCACCTGAAAAAAAAAACCACTTCTCTCAACTGTTCATTAATTAGATGTTAGAATGATTACTAAGATATGGGTTTTACTATTTTCTTGATGGATACTCGAGATGCAATCAAACATTAATTGCATATGAGGATTAAGAGAAAATGACATTTATATGTCTTTAAGGAATATTTATTTATTGGAAGATTTCTTTTGGATTGAGTAATGCTCTAGCCCCTTTCCAGAGTTGTATGATGGTTATTTTTTTGACATGGTGGAGAAATTAGTTGAGATATTCATGGATAAATTTTTAGTTTTTGAGACTTCTTTTAATGTTTATTTGCTTGGTCTAAAGTAGGTGTTGCAACAATGTAAAGATACTAATTTAATACTTAATTTAAAAATGTTATTTCATGGTATAAGAAGGAATTGTACAAGGACATAAGATTTATAGACATGGGATCAAGGTGAATTAAGCTAAAGTGGAATTTATAAAAAACAAACTGCCACCTCTAGTTTTGGTTCATATAATTAGGAGTTTCTTTAGACATGCTAGGTTCCATCAATGTTTTATAAAGGATTTCTCCTAAGTTAATGAACCTTTATATCACTTGTTATAAAAAGATGTTCCATTTGAATTCATTAATGAATGTATAATTGTTTTTAATAGGTTGAAGAAGATCTTGTTATGAATACACCTAATTGGAACCTCCTCTTTAAGTTGATGTGTGATCATAATGACTATGTAATAGATAATGTCTTAGTCCAAAAAAGATAAGAAACTTCATGTTATTTATTTTGCCAGCAAAGTTCTTAATTAATCACTTATTAATTATACTACTATTGATAAATAAATTTTAGCTTTTTTTTTGTTTTTGAGAAGTTTAAATCTTATCTTGTTGGCTCTAAAGTGATTGTATATACCAACCACTTTATATTGAAATATCTATTATCTAAAAAGAATGTAAAAGTGATGCTAATTCGTTATATTCTTCTTTTGCAAGAATTTTATATAGAAATTCAAGATAATAAAGGGTAGAAAATTTTAGTAGCAAATCACTTGTTAAGACTAAAGAAAAGAGACTACGTAGACGAGGAACTCATTAATGATAAAATTTCTGATGAGAGACTGTGCATTTTTTATTATAATGAAACCCTTATTTTGTAGATTTTGTGAATTTTCTTGCAACAAGAATTGTCCCAAAAGATCTTCCTTACCACTGAAATAAGAAATTCCTCTATAAAATTAAGTTATAATATTGGAATGATCCCTTTCTATTTTAAAGATGTCTTAATGGGAGTATATGATAATGTCTACCTGAGGAGGAGATAAGATAGATTTTGTAGCAGTGTTACTCTTCCCTCCATGACAAATATGGTGCTGACAAGATCTCTACAAAAGTCTTACAACGTGAGTTTTATTGGCCTATGTTGTTTAATGATTTTACAAGCTTTATGATGACATGTGATTGATGATGAAAAACTAGAAATATTAGTAGACAATATGAGATGTCTTAGAATATGATTCTAAAAATAGAGTTATTTGATATATGAGTGGAATATTTTAGGGAACCATATCCTTCTTTATATGGTAATACTTACATCTTTGTGGCAGTTGACTACATTTCAAAATAAGTGGAGGTAGTTGCTTTACCCAATACTAGTGCTAGTATAATGAAATTCATGAAAAGGATCATGAGTTATTATTAATGAAAATAGCATCCACTTTCAGAATTATAAGCTCAGGTCACTCTGAAAAAGAATGGTTGCATCTTCAAAACCTCAACCATTTATCATACTCAAACAGGTGGCCAAATGGAGGTATCTAAATGGAAGCTTAATAAGATTTTAGAGAAAATGGTTAATATTTCTTAGAGAGATTGGATATTGAAACTAGATGATGCTCTTTGGGCTTATAGGATAACTTTCAAGAATCTTTTGGGCATGTCTCCTTATAGACAGATGTTTGAAAAATGCATGTCCCTTTATAGATTCATGTTTAGAAAATCTTGTCACCTTCTAGTTAAGATTGAGTATAAGGCTTTGTTGGTAATAAAGAAACTCAACTATGACTTTATTGTAAGTGGTGAGAAAAGGCTACTCTAATTGAGTGAAATTGACGAGTCTTAAAAATATTTTTTAAGAACGCCCAAATTTATAAGGAGTGATGTAATGCATTTCATGGTAAAAATATTATAAGGAGAGAATTCAAAGTGGTTCCTAGCTATTTATCTCTTATACATATTGTCACTTAAACATGAAGCACCCCTAAACATAAAGCTATGATTGAAAACATAAAGCTATGATTGAAAATTGAAAGTTAAATACAGTAAAGTCACCACCTTACCTTATTAAAGAAAGATAGAGAAAAAGAAATTATAAAGCCTTAAGCTGAAAGGTAAGTTCTTACATTGATTACAAAATAAAGCAAGTGTTATACATCCCACTCAGTTCATCTAATGGTTACTTATGCTTATAAGAAATTTCATATATTAAGAAGAAATGAAAGAAAGTAAAATTAGAAAGCTGTGAATTTGATCAAAAGATGTATTTTAAAAGAATTATGTAAATGTGATGAGAAGGAGTTAAAAATACAATTAAAATAGTTTGTTTAGGATATAATAAAAGAACGTAATTGTCAAACTGTTAATTTTAATTTGGTAATTTGAAAAATTTAGATTATGAAATAAAAAATGAAAACAAAATTCTTAAAATGAAATTGATTAAGATGAAATAAAAAGGAATTGATAATGCTTTCGAGATAATGAAGGTTAGAGTAGAATAGGACATGAGTCCTAATAACCTGAAGTAAAGCTAAGGTAGAGAAAAAGAAACATGATTTTACACTTACTAAAAAGGGTTAATGGGGCTTGTAAGCCTAAAACTAATAAAAAATCTTAATAGGATCATAGGATTGAAGCTAATAACAACAATAGAAAAGAATTTAATAGGGCCCAAACTAAAACAAATCATCGAAGGTAGAGGAGTAGGATCTTAATAGGCATGCAACTCAGACTAAGCTTTTGACCTTGATTTTGTTATTGACTGATTTATGCTTTTAGACTTTATTCTTTAATGTCATTAAAAAATAATTAGGTTAGGCTTTATAGATTATTGATTGCCAATATATTTAAGTCCAAGGACGGATCCACATTGGGGGCAAGTGCCCCTCCAAAAAAATTCATATAAAGTTTTGATCTCATTAAAAAAATTATTATTTTAAGTTTTGATCTCATAAAAAAACTTTCTCCCATTAAAATTTTTCCCCCACTTAAAAAAATTCTAGATCCGTCCCCGTTCAAGTCTACTTGGTCTAAGTACAGTTCTCTTTCTTCGTACACTCTTTTTGTTAGACCATATAACTACAAAATAAAACTAAAGGAGATAATAATGAACTTTTTTATTGATTTTAGGATTTAAACCCTTGCTTCAGGTGTATTCACACTAAGGCTAAGGTCTATATTATTTGGGTTCATTTAAATCAAATCTTAAATGTTTTTTCTAATTCATGCATTTTAAAAAATTAAAGCTAATAAAAATAAAAAAATAAATCTACAAATGTAGCTCATGTAATTATAAAGATAGGGTTTTGACCCTGATACAAAACTTTTCCTTAAGTCTAAATTTAATTTAATTTAATTCGTGATGACAAAAAAATGCCTGAATTGGAATTCACCTGAAAGTTGAAATGTTATTGTTATTGCTCCATACCTCACATGTGATAAAAGGAATGAGATAAAACATCTGGGCTTTCAATTCATTTACAAAATTTAGGTAAGCTAGCACTTAACCAGGCTAATTCTATAAGCCTAGTTTTCCAAATAGACCTAACCTAATTGAAGCTGATAAGCCCTAAAACAAAGGTTAATCAAAATGAACATAAAACACTCTTATGAACCCGAAAAATTTGTGGAAAACAAAATTGAAAGATTTAAACTTTGAACCTTAACATTCCTAAATTCAAACTCTTCTTCTTCCTTTCCCCTTTTTCAAATTGGAAGACCATTATTTAATATATTGAATCATCATTTCCAAAAACTACGACAAAAAAGAAATAAGAGAAAAAAGTTATTCTAGAAAAACTTGTTCCAATAATTTTAGGCTATTAACATTCCCTATTAAAAACAATTCAAACAATAAGATTGTTGTACATATCATTATGAGAAAAATTGAACATATAGTATAAGGAACATAGTTTCATTAGTTCGCTGGAGCTTATAATGTAAATAAGGAATCATGTCTTGTTTTTATAATAACTAATGAAATACCTTTAATAAAAACCTTAAAGATAAACTTAGTGCCAAAGTAGTCCTCAATTAGTCACATAAATTATTATGTATAGAAAGGCACTAAAAATGTATCAATAGAAAGGAAATACCCTTTGCTAATGACTTCATTTAATTTTGGTTTCTGAGATCCTCATGACTGGGGGAATCTAGTGAGAGACCTTGATAGAACAATTAAATAACATGAGAGAGAGAGAGACAACAATGGGATGAAAAGTGTCTTACCCTAGGTGGTTCAAAGTAGAAGAACCTTATAAAGGTAAGAGAGGCATCATGCATAATGGTTTCTCTTTCTTTCCAAAAGGGAAAGAAAGAGGCCTAAGTATGAGCATAAAAAGGCAAATAAATAAGATTAATTACCAAAAAATCAAAATTTACAATTATAGCTCAAACTTTAAAAAGTGGCAATGAAATACTTAAACTTTAAATTTTTTACAAAAATAGCTCACTATTAGACTCTCTATTAGTAGAATTGATGTAGTAAACCATATTAATTAATACTTTCCATATAGATGTCACCAAAAAATAGTTAACTCATTGATTTATTCTTCTTTTTCAAAATGAACAACCTCTATTACCAGTTAGTTGTCAACTTGCACATGCACACCTAATAAATAGGGATGGCAAATATGACCTGGCCCGATCAGACTTTGACCCGATTTGATCAAGCCATGGGCTGCGATTGCTTAGCCTAACCAAGCCATAGGCAATGCTCGGGCTGGGGCTGTGCTAGCCTGACCCAGCTTGTAGCCTGATGGAAAGGCACAAAATGACGTTATTTTGTCAATTTTTTTAAAAAATATAAGGTCAAGTTGACCCGATGCTACTTGTCGGTCCATGGGTTGGGTATGGCTTAGTCCATTGCCATTCCTACTAATAAAGTGATACTGGTTAACAAACCCATCCAAATGACTAGATTTCAGTTACATTATTTTTGCTTCGGAGAAGTAAAATGAACGTGTTAAAGAAGGACTTCCTCTTACTTCTTATTTTAGGCTATTCAACCAAAATGTGATTCTTTAATGCTTTAATATCTTTATGAGATCATTTTCCATACTTGTACATGCTTAGCTATGTAGCTTCGTTTTAGGTTATATTATTACCTCTAATAAGTCCTTAACTTATACATTTTGGTGGTCACCTTTAACAAGTCCGTAACTTATACATTTTAGTGGTCACCATTAACGTATATGTGGAGGATGCTGAATGTTGTTAGGTTTTAGGAAAGTTACGTAGTGTTTCTCAATGCATGAATCGGTTGTATAAATTAAATGTTGTTTTAAGTAACTTCTTTACAAATATGTACTTGTTCCAACTACGATCACTAACATAAGAACTTAATAAGATTCATACCACCAACCAGTTAGTATTTTGTCTTAGAATTAGAAACACTTGTCACCTTTCTCTTCTTATCATTTTTGGTTATGTTGTTACTGATATTTCTCTTTGCCAACAAACAATCCTAAAAAAGCATTGATAATCTTGTGTTATGGAGATTGGGGGATGAAACAATCACAATTGACGTAACAGCCCAGATTACCCGCTCACAGATATTGTCTGCTTTGGGCCTTGGCTCAGCCAAGCCCTCACGGTTTTGCTTTTCCCGTGAACTTCCCAAGAGGTCACCCATCCTGGAACTACTCTCGCCCAAGCACATTTAACCTCGGAGTTCTGATGGGATTCAGTGCGTTGGGCTATAAAAAATGTGCCTGTAAGGGTGAGGTATCCGTATCCTTATAAGGCATACTTCGTTCACCTCTCCAACCAATGTGGGGTCTCACAGTTTTTACCCCCCTTAGGGCCCAACCCTCTATGGGGTCCAGCCTAGCTGGCTCAACGGTTCGGATACTGGCTCTAATACTACCTATAACAGCCCAGATTACCCCCGCTTATAGATATTGTCCGCTTTGGGCCTTGGCCCAGCTAAGCTCTCACGATTTTGATTTTCCCGATGCCTTCCCAAGAGGTCACCCATCCTAGAACTACTCTCCCCCAAGCACATTTATCTTCGGAGTTCTGATGGGATCCCGTACGTTAGGCCATGGAAAATACATCTGTAAGTTAGAGATATTCGTACCCTTATAAGGTGCATTCTGTTCTCCTCTCCAACCAATGTGGGATCTCACACTTTCCACCCCTTTAGGGCCCAGCCCTCTTTTGGGCCCCAGCCTAGCTGGCACAACAGTTTGGGTACCGACTCTGATACCACCTGTAACAGCCCAAATCAACTGCTCATAGATATTGTCCGCTTTGGGTCTTAGCCCAGCCAAGCCCTCACGGTTTTGCTTTTCCCAAGGCCTTCCCAGGTGGTTACCCATCCTAGAACTACTCTCACCCAAGCACATTTGGAAAACACGTTTGTAAGGGAGGCCTAACCACTGTTGGTCCAACCGGCCCGAGTACAGGTTCTGCTACCACTTGTAACATCCTAGATCACCCGCTTATAGATATTGTCCGCTTTGGGCCTTGGCCCAGCTAAGCTCTCACAGTTTTGCTTTTCCCAAGACCTTTCTAGAAGGTCACCCATCTTAGGACTACTCAAGCACAAGCACATTTAACCTTGGAGCTCTGATGAGATCCGGTGCATTAGGCCATAAAAAATGCGTCTGTAAGGGAGACCTAACCTCATGCCGATCCAATCGGCTCAAAAACTGGCTCTGATACCACTGTAACAGCCCAGATCACCCGCTCATAGATATTGTCCGCTTTGCGCCTTGGCCCAGCCAAGCCCTCACAATTTTGCTTTTCCCAAGGCCTTCCCAGAAGATCACCCATCCTAAGACTACTCTCGCACAAGCACATTTAACATCGGAGTTCTGATAAGATCTGGTGCATTATCCCACATCAGTTGGAGAGGGGAACAAAGTAAAGTGCGAGATCCCACATCGACTGGAAAGGGGAATGGAGTAAGCCTTATAAGGGTACGGATACCTCTCTTTTACAAACGCGTTTTTCATGGCCTAACGCACGAGATCCCATCAGAACTCTGAAGTTAAATGTGCTTGGAGGAGAGCAGTTCTAAGATGGGTGACCTCCTGGAAGGCCTCGGGAAAAGTAAAACCGTGAGGGCTTGGCTGGACCAAGGCCTAAAGCGGACAATATCTGTGAGTGGGGGTGATCTGGGCTATTACAGGTAGTATCAGAGTCTGTACTCGAACCGTTGTGTTAGCTAGGTTGGACCCCAAAGGGGGTGGAGAGTGTGAGATCCTACATCGGTTGGAGAGGGGAACAAAGTACGCCTTATAAGGGTACAGATACCTCTCCCTTACAGACGCATTTTTCATAGCCCAACGCACCGAATCCCATCAAAACTCTAAGATTAAATTTGCTAGGGCAAGAGTAGTTCCAGGATGGGTGACCTCCTGGGAAGGCCTTGGGAAAAGTAAAACCGTAAGGGTTTGGCTAGGTCAAGGCCCAAAGTGGACAATATCTGTGAGTGGGTGATTAAGCTGTTACAGTGGTATCAGAGCCAGTTCTCAGGCCAGTTGGATCAATAGGAGGCTAGGCCTCCCTTACAGATGCGTTTTCCATGGCCTAATGCATTGGATCTCATCAGAACTCCGAAGTTAAATGTGCTTGTAAGAGAGTAATCCTAGGATTGGTGACCTTCTGGGAAGGCCTTGGAAAAAGCAAAATCGTGAGAGCTTGGCTAGGCCAAGGCTCAAAGCAGACAATATCTATAAGTGGGTGATCTGGAATGTTACAATTGAACTATAACTTATTGATATAGAACTAGAAAGGAGAATTATAGACCCTAAATATAGCAAACAATATTGTATAAGCATAAGCAATATGCCTAAATCACTTTAGCTTTAAGGTAGATTAAGATGGCTACAACAATCCTAAATCTCTACAAGCAAATGAAAATGAAGAAAGAAAGGTTGTAAGCAAATGCAGTGAGGAAGAATTAGGGGGAATAAAAGATTAGGTTTAATTTTTTTCTTTTAATATTAAATAACTTAATTATTTACGTGGACAATTAATTTCGTTTGACATCCACATTGAAATTATAACAGTTAACTAGCTTGTCACATTAGCTCCGTTAATTCATAGTTTAACAACAAACTATTTTTGTGAAAATTTTAATGTTTTAGACTATAATAACAAAATTTAATAAAGTTTAAGAATTTTTAGTAATTAATTCAAAGAAATATGTGATTTGAGCTTTTAAAATACTAAAAAAGAAGGTATATATAGAATCCAAGAGGTCACTAAATAAGTTAATTATTCGTTTAAGGTTATACTTATTGTTGGACCCGGGTCCCGATACCCATCCTGAGGTGACCCCTCGGGGGCCGCCGGGTACAGGCCTGCGAAGGAAGAATCGAACACCAGCAAAAATACAGAGAAATAGCAGCGTGGAGAAGGAGGCCTCGCTGCGGCGACAGGTTGCTCGCCGCGGCGAGAGCCTCGCGGCAAGGGTTTGTCGCGGCCAACGACCAGCCTCACGTCGCGGCGATCACCCACGGACTGTGCTGCGGTGAAGGATTGGCTCACCGCGGCGAGCTCCCCAAAATTTTGGACCCGATCCCAACATCTATGCAAATTTCAATTCATACATACATTCTATCGCATACATATAGGATCTAACTATGAGTCTAAACACACCCATCAACAAAGGAAACTTCATGCCATTACAATTCGAAGAAATTTAACAAGTA
>JANIPM010000003.1:37698617-37711672 GCA_027478405.1 Erythroxylum cassinoides
TCAACCCAAAGAAATTTTCACCATTTTTCCGAAAACCTCTAAACAATCGGTTCTAACTCATGCCAAGCTATTTTAGGATTTAATCTAACCAAAACAAGATGAAATAAAGCTAAACTTACCAGGAATTTGCTTCAATTAGTCGAAAACCTCTGGGAATGAAAAGCCCTATTTTCTCTTCTTCCTCCTAAGCTCCACCAATGACACCCTCTTCTTCTTTTCACTCTTTTCCTTCTTTTCCTTCTAATCTCTTCCACTTAAGCCTAAATGGAATGGGCAAGGTCTATTTTACCCCTCCTAGTAAAGCCTTAACCTCTCCAACTTAAGAAATCCCCCAATAATACCCTTATATATTTTTACTCTTTCATTCCCATTTATCCCCCTCATACTCACTTAATCTCAATTTTCCCTTAATATTTCCAATTTAATCCAACTAAGCCATAAATCACACAATTAACACAATTCATGTTGATTAACATCAATTAGAAAAATATGGGGCCCAACACTTATTCATGGTTAATATTTCGATATAATTACAATAGATGGTTAAGCTTAAGTAAATTAAAAATCAATAGTCAGGATGGGCTTGTTAATTAACGTTTAATGGATGCTTAGGATGAAACCACGTGTGTAACTAATCATCAACTCAAATTTCATAGTAGACCAAATTAGTCAATGGGTGAATGACATGTAGAATGAATAGAGAGAGACATGAAACCTTCTGTGAGACAGACATTAGAATATGTACAGATAATATTGAAGCGTTGGTGGACAAAATTTGCAACTGTGAGCTTTTGTTAGGCAACAGATTTTCATCTATGTATGTTATTTCTTAAGGTATTGATTACTCTCCCTCAAGATCTAATCAATTGACCCTAATTAAATTCAAAATTTTTAGATTTGCAACCTCCCGATTCACAAAACTTTCCCTAATGTTTTCAATTAGATCTAAAGCTATCTATTGGAGAATTAATTTCTTATAAAAAATCTCTCTTCTAATGATCATTAATTTGATAATTGAGTGACTTATTAAACTACTAACTCTCATTGCACAATTTAATCTGATTACTTTTCACTCTCTCTCTCGATATGTTGTCAAAGTATGGCCATGCACAATTATCATAAATACTAGAATATGTATTCAAATCAACAATGAATAAAGTCATAAAATTAATCCTAATCTAAAGTTTAAAACTCCATAAACATGTTTAGCATCTCACAATTCCACTTACACGTCAATAATAATGAAAGAAAGAAGGGAAAAGGAATAAAAAATCTAATTGCTCCTTAATCTAGAAAGCTGGAATTTTTTGAAGTTGTCTTTAATATCTCCATTTTGATCTAAGTTGACGTGTGCCTTCTGCATTTTTTATGCCTTTCACATTCTTAAATATTATTTTAGTGCCCTATGGTGGTTTCTAGGGTTTTCCCAATTCATTCGGCTCCAAAAATATCCCTAAACCCTAAAAGATATGAAAATGGTTGCGTTTAGATAGAGCTGTCATGATCGTGACAAGACATGGATGTCATGATTCTACATTCGAAAATTTGCTCTCTATCATGATTATGACAAGCAAGTCACGATCATGACTTGCTTTATTTAACCTCCATCTTATTCATTCTTCAGTTTCCTGGTTTCCATCACTAACAAACACATCAAAAACCTTTTGAAACATAAAATTAAGATCCAATTCTACTCTAAATGAAACAAACATTTAGATTACATACAAATAATAATAATAACATATTTCTAAGTCTATACACATAATAATAATCTAGTAAACACTTAAAAGCACACTTAAATATCTAAGAAAACATAGTATAATTTACACATATCAACGTCCCCACCTTTAAAACTTTACTTGTCCTTAAGCAAACCTAACAACTCAAACAAACAAATCACAAAAACATCTTCCTAACCATATTTGAACTACTCAGGGTGCATATATTCCTAATATAGTTATTAGAGACAATATTTTGATTCTTTAGTAGCTTATTAAAACTTATTATAAGAAGAAAAGCAAAACAAATTGTTACATCAAAATTGACCTAAAAAAGGCATATGACAGTGTTGACTGGGAGTTTATAATCAATATTCTTATGGTTTTAAAGTTTCTAGATTCCTTTATTAAATGGATCAAACAATGTATCATGTCTCCCTCATATAGCATTCTTGTTAATGGCCAACCTCCCAAGTTCTTCAAAAGCTGTAAGGGAATTTGATAAGGCGATCCTATCTCTCCTTACCTCTTTGCACTTGTCATGGAAGTTTTCAACATATTGCTTAAAAGGATTGTTGAAAGAACCAAAGGAATTAAATATCACTCCAAAAGTAGAAAATTTCAGCTCACCAGTGTTACCTTTATTGATGATTTTATCATACTCTCCAAAGCTGATGTTACTTCCATCTCAGCTCTTATAAAAGCTCTCAAGGTCTTCAATAAAATGTCTAAACTATAAGTAAACTACTTTAAAAGTAGTTTTTTCCTCTCCAAGAGTGCTGCAAACCATAATTTGTTGTTGAATTCCATTAATGACTTCAAACAACAAACCTTTCCAATGAGGTACCTTGACATTCCTATAACTTCTAATAAGTAAGAAATAGAGACTTCAGTAGTCTGTTTGAGAAAATCAACACATTTGCTTGGAGCTTTAGACAACTTTCCACAGCTAGAAAAGCTCAATTGATTATCTTCATACTAAATTCCATCAATGTATATTAGGTTGTCCATTTAGCTTTACCAACCAACGTTATTAAATCTGTTGATAAAATCTTCAACAGGTTTCTTTGGTTTAGAAGCTCTGACAATTCCAACAAGATCAAAATGAAATGGGGTAGAGTTTGTATCCCCAAAAACCAAGGCGGCCTTGGTATTTGCTCTTTTAAAATCATGAACACTGTTATGCTCATTAAAAGACTGTGGAGACTCATTTCTAACAAACAATCCTGTCGATGCAAATGGAAATACATTTATTTCATAAAAAATAGAGTATATAGGGTCTAGATGTGAAGCACTATCCTTCTTCTACTTTGAAGGCAATCTTCAAGATGAGAGAGAGATTCCATCTTGACTTCATTGCATTAATAGGAAGCGCAGAATCCATAATGTTTTGACAAGATAATTGGTTATCTATGAATCCTTTGGATAAGGTGGTTCAAACCTCACCTCTTAAACCTATGATTCACCAAAAGGCAAAGAGATCTTATAGGCTCCCATTACTAGCTGCATGAAAAATGAGATTATTTAAACCATGTTCAACACAAAAGAAGATAAGACTCATTTGGAAACATACCTTTATTTGCATTTTTACCAATCAATCATGTAGAAAGCTCCTACTAAATGATTTGGGAATCATACCTTAGTCTTAGGTGGTGTGGTTCAATCATCTTTAGCCACGAGCTTCCATCATATTATGGCTTGCCAAGAAGAACAAACTGCCAATTGTTGATAATCCTGTAAGGTTTTTGAATTTCACCAACAGGTATTAACTATGCAAAAGTGTTGAAGACATTGTAAGTTATTTATTCTTCATATGCAATTTTATCAGTGATATTTAGATAGCATTATTGAGTAAATGCTTAATCTCTGAAACTCCAAATGACTCAAACAGTAACAAAACCTGGTGCTCAACAATTAGCCATCAAAATAAAGATGTAAAATGGTGTTTTGTATTTCCTTATCTTCTCTAGTTACAATAATATAAGATGAGAGAAATAATCATAGTTTTTAGGAAAAATGCCTCTCCAAAGAGCACTTCTATAATCAAATCATTTAATTATTAGATATCAAATTAGCATTCACAAGCATAAAGTCCAAGAAGTTCAATATATTCTATCCAATTGGAATGTGTAGATATTTTCTCTTTTCTTTAACAAAGTTTTAATCCTTTCTAGATGATAGTGCTTTTATCCCTATAATTGAACTTGTTCTTCTAGTTTGCCTTTTACGGCTTAATTCAACTATTCTTTTCTAAAAAAAATCAAACACTCATTTTTTTGAAATCCTTTTATTAAATTTTAAATCTTGTCCTTTGTTTATTTATAATTTGAGCTCTGTTATATAAATAATGAAAGTTGGTTTGATGATTCACAAAATATACAATATAGGTCTTTATAAATCACATTAGATGAAATAAAAACAATGAAACTATCTATTTTTTATTCTATTTATTTCATCTAATTCTATTTATTTATTTATGCTGAAGATACTTTAAACTCAATTTCTCTGACTTCTCTCTTGGAATTTTACTTCTCTACCCTCCTTTAGCTTTCTTCATTTGGAAACTTAACTCCCCCACCCTTGAATTCTGATGAGCATCTAGAGCTATCTGCCGCAGTTAAGGGTAAAGGAATAGATACAAATTTGATTGAAGGAGCTGTCGTGGAACTTATTAGCAAAGAACCATCACAGATGCAAAGGGCTTGGAAGAACAAGTTGCATATCTAACACAACAAAGGTATGCTTAAGAATTTTCCAAATGTGATGAAGGATGGAGTTTTTTCTCCTCTAAAAGAGTTGTTAAAAGCGGGAGCTAGAGCCTAGTCTTCAGCACTAATGGAGTTCTTCTAGAGTAAACATCCAACATTTTCACTAGTGAGTGTATAGGCAGCTGCTAGGTGGGGAAAGAAGGGTTTGTATAAGACTATGCTTATGGAAGATCCGAATTTTATGTTCAAGTTTTCTTCTGAGCATAATTTGAATGAAGTTATTGAATATGGCCTTCGGCATTGGGGGGGGGGGGAGCAACCCATGTTCTTAAAGAAATGGAAACCATGGTTGGATTGTGACAGAGGAAGCATAGATGTTTTTCCCATCTAGGTACAGTTTCATAGCATTCCTCTTAGATTTTGGACAACTAACGGCCTAAGCAACTTAGCTAGTTCACTAGGAAAACCAGTTTGCATGGACTCTTAAACAATAGACATAGAGAGGATCCTTTTTGTAAAAATATGTGTAGAAGTGAGTATGAGCACTGAATTGCTAGATAAACTCCCTATTCTAAAGCCAAACGAAGAATGAGGACTTAAAAGAATTGAAATTCCTATCACCTATCCTTGGAAGCCTAGCTCAACAACCAAATGCTAAAAACCTAATGGTAAACTTTTCAAAATTGGTTGGCATGATTTGAACATTTTGTCCAATTTGAGTGAACATGTTGAATTGGAGATCCACATTTTTATAGAAGAACAGAGCAACAGCTACCCTAAACATCAAACCACTTCTAACATGCCTTAAATTCCTACAAATCCAATATTCATCAACCCTTTGGAGAAGGTTAGCATCATTGACGATAATCAGGATAATAAAGAAAATCATCTAGATTTAACAAATACCATTTACAGAAATGGTGTTCAGGAAGGTAACAGTGAGACTCCCTTGAATCCAATCAACAATTTTAGAAAGAGGTAACCTAAAATGAATAATAAAAACAAATCCAAAGGGGAAACCTATGTAATGTCTCTAGCATGGAATGTTAGAGTGTTTAATGGCCCTCATAAACAAGCTATGGTTAAGGATACGATTTTTGGAAGAAAATCCTTGTAGAGTTGAGCTTCTAGAAACTAAAATAAGATCTTCCCAACTACAAAGGGTTTTAAGGTTTTTGGGTGCTTGTTGGTCTATTTTAACTAATCTGTCTTCACATTACAATGGCAAATTTTTGTGTTTTTATCACACTAAAAAGGCTTCAGTGCTAGGGTTAGGGGAGTGTGACCAAAACCTTCAGTTATCTTGTCATTTTCGCGACACTAACACCAATTTTGCACTATCTGTTATTTATGCTTCAAGTTTTTAGTTTCAAAGAGAACTAATATAAAGCAATCTGCAGCAACTAGATGCCACTTTCACTAATCCATGGCTGGTGATAGGAGATTTGAACTGTATTAAAAATGATCTTGAATCTGAAGGTGGGAGAGGGATCTTCCTAGCATTAAGGAGGAACTTACAAATTTTCCTCAGAAAGTTCAATTGACAGACCTTAGATTCAATGGGAGACTCATCATATGGACAAAAAAGCAGCAGGGCCAATACTTGATCAAAAGGAAATTGGATCAATCTATGGTTTATCCAATCTAGTTATCTGTATATCCACATTCATTTGCTCATTTCGAGGAAACCCTCTCATCTGATCATTATTACGTTCTCATTCATAATATGTCTACATCTAATTATATGGTTGCTCTTTTCAAGTTCTATAATGGACTCACTAAGAGGATTGGCTTCCTTGAATTGGTTAGAGCTTGTTGGAGTTAGAATACTGAAGGTTGCAAATCATTCCAATTAATGCAGAAGTTGAGAAAAATAAAATCAACTATTAAAATTTTTACCTGTGGCATTCAAAATGTTAAAGAATGCAAAACAAAACTTAAAGCAGCCTAAGATGACTTTTATCACCATCCTCATAATGCTCAAATGAGAGACAATGTACTCCTTAGAATTAAGGAATATCAGTAGGCCTTATATTTGCATAACTTTATTCTCAAACAGAAGGCTAGAGTTGAATGGTTGAAGGATGGGGATCTAAATACTAACTTTTTCCATGCTTCATTGTTAGCAATGAGGAATAAAAACAAAATTGTGGAGCTCAAGGATGAAAAAGGAGCCCTCTATTCAAATTAGACAAACTTGTTGAATCTCACCAGCCTTTTTCTAATAACTATTAAGAACTTCCACGCAGTCCAGTAGTCTTTTGATATAAAAAGATATTTTGAATGCACATTAAGTTAGGATATAAGGACCTATCTGATTGCTCCATTCTTGGAAAATGACATAAAAGAAGTCCTCTTCAATCTAAAACCTTTAAAGGTTGGTCCTGATGGATTCACTACTTGCTTCTTTTTAACAACTTGGGACATCACTGGTGAGTTGTTTACACAAGCTACTTAGGAAACTTTGAACTCTTGCAAGATGTTGATAGAGATAAAACACACTTACATCTGTCTTATTCGTAAGAAGACAAACCCTCCCTCACTTGTAGATTATAGACCCATTTCTTGTTGCTATACCTTTCACAAGGTAATTTTAAAAGTACTTGCTAATAGATTGAAAAAAGCTCTGGATGAGATAGTTTACCCATAGTTTCCCTAACTCAAAGAGCATTCATAGTAGGCAGATCCATTTGGGATAACATTATTCTCTTGCAAGAACTCTAAAATATTATCAGCCAGGAAAAATCATAAAGAGCTGCATATGGAAAATAGACTTATATAAAGCCTTCAATATTGTTAATTGGCAATTTATCTAGGTTTGTCTTGAAGCTCTGGAATTCCCTATACAATTCAAGAATTGGGTCATGATGTGTCTTCAAACTTCATCAGTCATCATTCTTGTGAATGGTGATCTAACTAAGCCACTGAATTGTGCAAGAGGGATTAGACAAGGAGACCCTCTATCTCCTTACATCTTTATTTTGGTTATGGAAAGATTTTCTAGAGCACTTGAGAAGCTGATAGTGTATAATGATAGATTCAAGTACCATCACAATCAACTTACTCACCTAATGTTTGTCGATGACCTGTTGCTATTGTCTAGAGCTGATGAGTTGTCTGCCAACATTCTTCAAGACATACTAAAAAGATTATCTGATTGGTCTAAACTGAAAGTTAATGCTCACAAGAGTAATTTCTACTACTTCTTAGATGCTCAAAATCCCTCTGAACTTGCAAGATCACTAGGGAGCTACACACACTTCCTTTTAAATAGTTGGAACTTCTAACCTTTCATGCTAAATTCAAATATGTTGATTGCTTTCCTCTCCTGGAGAAATACAGATCCAGAATACTAGATTGGCAAAATAGATTTCTATCTATGAAAGCTAGAGTTACTCTAATAATTTTGGTTCTAAATTAGAAACATGTTCATGAGCTCAACCATCTGATTCTTCCTAAATGGGTGATCAAGGACCTAGACAGAACAATCAAAGCTTTCCTTTAGTCCGGCTCGATAGACAATGCAAAGAAGGCAAAAGTAAAGTGGAATGAAGTTACAATTTTTTTTTAAAAGGAGGTTTATGCATTATCTCTACCGTAATCATTCAAAAGGTACTGCTTTGAAAGAAAATCTAAAGACTCCATGTAAATAGAAATGTTGTTTGGATTAAGTGGATTCATGAAACATAGCTCATCACTCATAGTTTTTGGTAGTTGCCAATGATCAGGGGTTGTTCTTGGGTTCTCATACAAATGCAAAAGCTTCGTGAACTCATTTACCCATGGATTTATCACAAATTGGGAAAGGAGACAAAATTTGGATATGGTATGATAATTGGACTGAATCAAGTTCATTAATTCAAAGGAATGGATTTGCACATCTATGAAGCCTAATCCCTCTCACTGCTAGAGTCTCATCATTCATTGCTAAAGGGAGCTGGAATGGTAACTTTAGAGCATTTGAACAGATCCTTCAATACTTCCTAGTGATCAGTAGCAGTTGTAATGAAGATAGAATTGTATGGAAACTTAATACCATGAGATTATTCACTAACAAATCTTGTTATAGTATCTTCCAAGCTAAACATCGAGTGGTGCCATGGTCCCAACTTCTTCGGAAGAATAGTATAAGCCCCAGGGCCTCTATGATCACCTGGTTAGTCATAAAAGACCGACTAAGTACCAAAAATATATAGCATGGTAGCTTTGATCCAACTTGTGTGCTATGCAAGCTATCAGCTGAAGATAGGAACTACCTTTTATTCAATTATGCATATATATTCAAAAGCAAAATGGAGCCAAATATTACATAAGTTGGAAGCATATTGCAATTCTTATGAGTAGAATGCAATGCTGACTTGGATCATTCGAATCTCCAAACAGAAAAAGTAGGATGGGCAGTTGTTTAAAGCAACTTTCATAACTACAATTTACAATATATAGAGAGAGCAACATAGAAGGATTTACTCTGGGTAGGAGATAACCAAATATCAATTGACAACAAACATTATTAATGAAATGAGAGCTCTAGCTATAGCAAAGGAAGCTACTAATGAATTGTTAACCACTATGAGGATAAGATGGAACCTATAAACTTCTGCTACTATGCTTGACTTGTTTGTTTTTATATATCTTGAACTAGCCTTATGTGTGTTTTTCCGGGTGAATTCATTGTAATGTTGCAAATAGTTTAACTATAGTTAATGAAAATAACTTCAATCTTCAGGAAAGAAAACTATCTATTTTGTTTAACAATGCACGAAGGTTTACATTTTGTAGAGATTATGTGGACGAAGAAAGGAAAATGTCTACCTTTACACTAGTTGCAGTTCACTTTTATTATTTGGTTGAATCATCGCATGTTTACTTTTACGCTTGCCAATGCTCGATCGGTTTCAGAGGAATCATCGATTACGTGAAAGCTTAGTTACCATCTCAATGCAATTAGTTTTTGGTGATTCATACTATGTAAAGAAAGAATTATTCGACACTATTAACAAAGAATTATTCGACACTATTAACAGTCCAAATCAAATCAATGTGGCGGACACAATCCCATAAAGCACATCCGATGTTGAGCTGCCAAAAACTTGCGAAATGTTTGTGCATAAAAAAGTCAACTTCAGAATGAAAAGACGAACTCCAGTTTACTTAAATAGCGTCAATCAATCAGTAATCTTCGGCGGATACATATTTACGTAGGTTAACACAGAAGATCAATGTAATTAGGCACCGCATTACTGTTAATGCATTTGGCAGATGAAAGTTTGGTTCTTTGTTTTCCTGTATTTTCTAATCCTTACGTCATGGTGAAATCAAGGAGAGTCATTTTTGGTTGGCTTCTGTTTCTTTAACCGTGATAAAAAATAACTACAGAAATCAGATGGGACATGACACCAAAAGAAACCGCGAATGGGCATGAAAAACTACAGATTAAGGTTCTATCTAAGCTACGGATTTGATACCAAGCCCCTCATCTTTCTTCTTTGCACCAGGGCTGTACCTGAAAATCCATCTCCAGCTTTTAAAACTTTTCCTGCTCTTTTTAGTCCTTCTGTCACTGACTGCAATCCTATTCCTACATGAACCACCATTGGCACAAAACATATCTCTTGGAAAGCTTCCCAAATGGCCTGCACAATGTTCCTGTGCCACAGTATCACCAGCTCTCATGCTCCCAAAAGCAGAGTTTGTATCTGATAAAGAAACCAGTTTTATAGCAGAGAAATCTGGATTGGACTCTGATGGGAAATCAAACTTCAAGTCAATGAAGCCCGAATCATCCACAGTGCTAAAGTTACCCTCCTTAAGCGAAAATACACGTCTAGTGTTCGCTCCATTGAAAAAGTTGTCAAGTTTATCTGGCTCCAAAAGAGTCGCATCCCTCTTTTCATGACCATCAAAACCACTTTTTCTTGGCTCTGGTTCACTGAAGCCACTTTTTCTGTCGGGATCAAACAGTAGACCTCCATTGACACCAGAACTCCTAGCAGCTGACAGAGAACTTCTAGCACCTGAAATGGAACTCCTAGCACCTGAAAAAGTTCCATCTTCCGAACCAAAGAACCCACCTCCTCTAAAGCTGCACAAAGACCTGGACCTAGACACCCCCGTGTAGTCAACAACCCACATATCACTTTTATCTTCAAATCCTCCAACAGTATTCACACACCCTTTTTCTCTCTTCTTCTTGAACAGCCTAACAATCCTCCAAAGACCACCTTTTCTCTTAATTTCAACACAGCTACTGCTACTCCGCTTGAGCAACAAAACATCATCTTCTTTCCGTTCGCTTTTAGGCTTAGGATTGGAACTTGAAACTAGTAAGTTTTTCTGGTCATTTTCTAACAAGAACGATACACGACCAACACTGCTTATCTCAACATTGCACGAGGAGTTTCGATTAGAAGAGATCTCTGAGCAAGAACAGGAAGACAGCCTATGTTCTCCACAATCAGAACAAACCAGATTCACCAAACGTTCTTTGAGACAATAAGGACAAATTCCAACTGAACTTGCTGATGGATGTTTCTTGCATGGAAGATCTGCTGCAGGACTATAGTCTTGATCGTACAAGTCCTCGCTGGTGTAAACCTCCACAGCTTTGCCTCTATCTTTCATGGATATAGCTTTTTAGGCCTTTTCAAGAGCTGATACTTACAGAACAGACAGGATGCCCTCAATTCAACCACTATTCCTGATCTAAAACCAGTTTGAAGTTGCTGTCAATGAGAAGAAACAAAGGGAAGAAGGTGGCTTGAGTCGTTTAGAAGTAGCAAAGCAGAAAAGGGACTTAAAAGAGTTGAAGATATAGAGAGACGGCGAGGTTGGAGGTGTAAGACTTTAGAATTTCAGGTAAGTAAAATGGTACAAATGACATGTTTACAGTGATAGAAGATAGATAGGCTTTGAACAAGAAGCGTCAACTTTACGTTATCTTTGTACAGAAGTAGGCAGACGAAAAGAGAATGATGAAGAAAGCACAATACTTGCAGGTATCATTGTGTAGGGCAGTGAATGTAACAGCAAATTGAGTACAGCAAACATAAGTTCTGCTATTGAATGCATCTTGCCAACTATTAAAAACCATTAAAGAAAAAAAGTTCAACGACACATCTACGTAATATATATTGTTTCATTTTTAACTTTTCTGTAATCCCAAACCATCAATTTTCGCAAAGATTTTCCACTATTGAGTGTAGATTTTTGTGTGAAAAAGAAGACGAGCTGTTGGTGGGTTCATCAGAAATCCAATTAAGAAAAGCCAGCCATATTTCCTGTTTACATTCTTTCAGATACAAGACTAGTAGTCTCCCGCACCCCTTTTTGCTGTGTCGTTTTCTTGAAGATCATGCCCACGTGTCTACCGACGAATCCAATGAATTTGAATGGCTACACATCATGGTTTGACTTTTGTAGAGATGTAATTGACGGTTCTTATATGGCCGGTCCAGGGGCAATCATGTTGACGTCTTTTAGTTTTAGCCCCCATGATCTCCGCAACAACGATTTGATGTTTTAGTATGTGTCGCAGTCTAACACAGCTAAACGATGTCCTTTAACGTGTCGTGGCGAACTTGGCAAAGCTTACCTTCTGTCTTTTCCTTGTGTTGTCATAAAATGTAAATGGTACCAGGTAAATTATATGTTCTGTACTAATAAGCTAATCCAGTAATAATGGTTATTATTATGCCCAGTCATATCTTGCCAACTCAATTTCAAGACACTTGACATCGTTAAGACTCTCTTAACTCTTTAGCATGACCAATGCTATAGACAGGTATCTAAGGAAACAAAAAACGCTAAAGGGGAGGCAAAGCCAACGACCTGAGTTCTATTCCTCTATATTAGAATATGCAATTTGAAACCACAGATTGCATGACTGAAATGCAAAAACTATTTAAATTTTGCGTTTAAAATAGATAAGAAGTTGAGAATTGGAGACATAATGGTATGGTCGCACGCCCGACGCATGCCTACTTTCTATACATCATTGCTTGGGACACAAATTCAAATACTTGGCAGCTGGGAGATAATTATGATGCCAAGAACCAAAATTGCCCTAATAAACTAGAATAACAGAAAAAATTGAAATAGGAAAATGTCCTTGTGAAAAGTTGCTTCTTAGTATTTCAATTTAATCTCAAAGGCCTCTCTAATAATTAAGAGGAACCTCACGTCGTTATCATGGCCGTTCTTATCGTTTTATAAGCCTTGGACGAAATTAAAAAAAAGATCCAAATAAATCGACAATATATTTAAGTTTACATGTTTGTATGAAACAAAAATGACTCAATTTATAAGTTTTGGTTTGGGTGGGCTCAATTTATAAGTTTTGGTTTGGGTGGACACGCACCATTGGATTTTGTCCCGTTTGGTCACACCCACATCCAGTAGGGGGCGCTGCGCATCCCGTGGGGGCAGCGGGAGTCGAACCTGTGACATCAGGATTTTGTTGGGTGCTTGACCCACGCCTCACACCACTGGGCTACCCACATCTCGTAGGGGGCGCTGCGCATCCCGTGGGGGCAGCAGGAGTCGAACCTGTGACTTCAGGGTTTTGTTGGGTGCATGACCCACGCCTCACACCACTGAGTGTGGGCCCACCCAAACCAAGTTTACATAATCA
>JANIPM010000003.1:37743427-37753682 GCA_027478405.1 Erythroxylum cassinoides
ATGTGTTATGTGACTGGGTGAGCCATCGATGATGGTCACTCATTGAGTTCGCAAAACTCACCCAAAATTTGCAAATATTTGTCAGGATCAGAAGAATACCCCGTTAGGCCAATGGGAGTATACATACAACATTCAAGTAAAGGATAGAGGTCGGGATCAGTTCGCGTCTGCATTGTATTTCTCTATTTTGTATCAAATTATATATTCCGCAACTATTGTATAAATTTGTATTTCGAAATGACTCAAATGTTTTAGAATTGTGAGAGGGCCCTAATGGCTATTGAAAATGTTTATGAATGAATGAGGGCCCAATTTGAGTATCGATTTCTGCTTATTGTGTTTTGTGATTAAAAAACATATGTATCGATTTCTGATCGAATGAGTGCTCTAGCATGCCACCCTCGCGGGGCACGAATTCGGATATCGCCATCGATGTCAGGTTCAGGTCATGCGAGAATGGGGTGTTACACGAAACACGCTGAATTTGGCTCAATGTATTCAACCAAATAAAAACTCTTGAAAGATACGATGGCTAGCTTTGCTATTGGCAAGATCTTTCACTAAAACTTTAGACGAAACATAATCGTTCAATGTATCAGCGTAAGAGTTGCTCCATTTTGAATTATTTATACGCTTAATTAGTGTATTTTGAGGCCAGTCTAATAAGCAATATGGATTTTCCCACATATAATACGTTGTCTAACATTGAAAATTGTGATGATTATCCCCAAAAATGTCAAAACACAAGATGGATGTCAGTTGTGCTTCTATGTCATTTGGAAGACTCCCAAATTCCTTATTAACAATGTAATGGAAGGTTAAGCAACTTGAACCTTCGAGTTATGAAGAGTAGGAGAGTGGCTCTTTATGGACTAATCAAATCTGGCTTTGATCTTCCTCTCACTTTCCCACTTGTCAAATTCAATCCTCCTCTTACTTTCCCACTTGTCAAACTTGTCTATTAACTTTTCAAACTTGGAGGTTATCTCGTCCATTATCTTATCCAACTTTGACTCTAAAAAGTTTGCAAAGATCCAAGCCTATCTTGTTAGAAACTTAGGGGACCTTATGCTCTAATGTAATCTCCCACATTGTTAATCCATGAATAATTTGGGTGGAATTGCTAGCCAAGATTATATGTATGATAGAAACCCATCCATTTTTGCAATGCCTTTACTTGGTTAGAAAAAAAAAGGTCTATAAGTTTCTCATTTTTAAGTTTCTGTAAAAAAATTTCAGGTAACTGCACTCAGACAAGAAAAGTGTCAAATACTTAAAACAAAGAAATTCAAATTGCACAAGATGCTGAATTCGTCCATGGAAACAATGCTAAAGACTTGTTGACCAAGTTTTATATAATAATAAAACTCTCAATATCACAAGTATACCGATCACATCCTGTAGTATCAAGGGTATCATTCCCATGGTGACTATTAAACACTTAAACAACTTGAAAAGAACTTTGTCTAAGGTGCTAAGAAATGATTAAATTACTAAATAACTAATAAAACGAAACAATTGGATAAGTGATAAATGAGTTGCCATGAATTTGAGGTTGATCAAAGTTAAAGACTTAGGAACTATTCTATTCTTATTTTGCTTTCCTTTATCTTGTTGATTCAATTTTTGTTTGATCCAAGATACCCTAAAGGTTTGATTACTCTCTCTCAAGATTTAATCAAGTAACCCTAATTGAAATCAATATTTATAGAGATGTAATCTCTCAATTCACAAGACTACTCTTAACTTATTCAACTAGATCTAAAGCAATCATATGGATACTTAATTTTACAATTAAGATCTTTCTTTAATTGTTAACTAATCTGATAATTGTAGGTCTATTAAATTAACAACTCTTGTTGCCCATCTTAACACATGCAAATTGATTGACTCTCTTGATTTATTGCCAAATATAAGGATAATAATTATCACAAACATTCATCAATGTATTGAATTTAACAACAAATAAGGTTCATAAAATAATTCAAGAATAATCCTTAATAGGGAACTGGAAACCCATAACGATGTTAAACATCATAGTAATCCAAATAGAAATCCAATACAATTAAAGAAATAAAGGGAAAAGAAAGAAAAAAATAGTTTGTATCTTCGTATAGAAATCTGGAATTTTTGTGAAGCTCTTTTGATGTCTCCTTTTGATCTTCTTTAATGTAGTGGTTGCTACTTGTTTTTGATGTTTTTCATGTTCGTTTATAGTGCTCGATGGTTCTAGGGTTGTATCCAGGATTTTTCCACTTATTTTCGTTCTAAAAATAGCCCTAAACTTCAAAACTTTGAAAAAACTCGCAGCTGGAAATACCCCATGCACAATCGCGTCTTCCTACATGAATTCACAATCTTCTTCATTCTTCAATTTCCTATTTCTAAACACATCAAACACCTCTTGAAATATATATAATTAAGATAAAATTCTTGTTCTAAACCAACATATACTTATAATATATACAAACACTAACAATAATACAATTCTAAGTCTATACATATAATAATCTTCTGAGAAATACTTAGAAACACAATTAAATACCTAGAAAAACACTCAGAAGGATTGCTTCTTATCATACACCAAGATTTACATACCTATAATTAAAAAGAACAAACACTAGAAATCAAAAAATTAAAATTGAATACGATAAGATGAATAAGAATGAGAAAAAAAATTAGTAGATTAAATATGATTGGTTATCTTTAATATTACTAAATTCCCTTAAAAAACACTAAAATCTTGTGTGAAATTTATTTCATGCTCTTCTATTATAATACTCAACCTAAGTAAGTGTACCTATTCGTCTTGTAATAATTTAGTAATAATAGAGGTCGATCCCTCAAGGAAGAAACTAAATACTACTTCTAACCTTCCTACTATTATCTAGTTAATTATCAAATGCCACTAAAAATAAAACAAACAAATAAACAAAAAGAAGAAATCAAACGTGAGAATGTGTATAAATAAAAATTCCCCCCTAGCATTGTTTATATAAAGATTTTATCACTCGACTCATTAAACTTTCTAGTATAATGATCTAACATCTATTGACATTGAGGTATAACCACCTACTTTTAAAAGATTAATTGATACTTTTTTTGTAATTAAAATCTTTAAAGATGCTTCAAGACCAATAAAATTTCATAAAAAACTTTTACCCTAATACTAATCATGTAAGATTATTTCTAATGTCATTCAATTTTCAACATAAATGCCATTATCCACTTATATGCAGATTCTATCAAATTGTCCACGTGCAAATACTTTTAGCCCAGCCCTCTTTTCCGTGCATCACCACAAGGCCCAAACTTCGAGCAAGGAGCTTAATCCTCTAAGCCCAGCCCTCTCTTCCACACCTCCTCATTTTGCTTGTAGTAACACCTTCGCCATTGTTGTGGCTCTCTTGACTCTGGGGAAGCAATGAATTTCGTCATAACACATCAACGCTCGCCTCAACTTTTCCAGTTTTCTTCAACTAACCCTCTTCGTTCTGTCTTTAAAATTTCCAATTTTCCAACAAAGAAGACTACTTTATCTTCTCCTGCTCTTCTTTCACTATCTCTCTGTACACCCACCTCCAAGTTTTGTTGTATTTCAAAGATTGGAGCTTCATTCATTGATGGTAATGAAGAAGTAGGGAGGAACTATGGTGGCGTTGGAGTAGAAAAGGAGTTGAATGAGTACGAGGACTTGGTAACAGATACTGTTGTTTACCGTAATACTCTGAGATTGGTCGAGTGCTCCATGTTCGCTGCTGTCACTGGCCTTCTTTATTTCTTGAGCAATTCGTTGTCAATTGAGGTTTCTGTTTGCTTGATTAAGTTCAGTTCTGTTTTGGGTTCTGAATATCTATTCGTATTCTTTTGGTTGAATCATTGCCCTTGGTCCTCTCAATAATTTGGTTTTATAGTATTGTTGAGTTTCTTCTCTTTTTTTTTTAATATGTAGAATTACTTTGGATGTTTCTTTCCATTGCCGATTGTGATCTCTTCCTTGAGATGGGGTGTTGCGGCTGGGAGGAAAACTATGGTTGGTCCGCTGTGTCATATGTGAATGCCTATGCTCTGTTCTGTAATTTCTGATTTTCTAATATGCGGGATGATAATATGAAAAGCTCTTACATGTTGGCAGGTGGCCACAGCTATGTTGCTGTTTGTGTTGTCTGGTCCAGTAAAGGCCTTAACATATTTGGTGAGTTTCATATGAACATCATACGCTTTTTGTTTTTTTTTTTGAAAAGGAAAATTGATTAATAAGAAAAGAATGATACACGGTATAGTCCAAGGAGATCAAAGGAAATATCTAACACAAGAAAAAGCAAGGAAATGACCATAGTACAACAACAGAACACCATAAGATTGTGAGGAAAGAGTTCCAGCGTGATCTATTAGGTGCTCCTTTGGAATCCTATACCCTTAATGTTGCGTGAGTACTGGGGCAGCAATGGTGAGATAAATTCATAATCAACAGAATCTCACGAATTTCTTCTATTAATAAGGATATCAGACCATCTTTAGTGGAAGCTTGAGTCTTGAAGCGTCGAAGGTTCCTCACCCACCATAGCCTGTAGATACATACCCCCAAGACAATAAGGCGTAATGGTTGCTGTGTTGAGAGACCAGCTGTTATCTCTGAGATAGTGCTACCTAGAGCTCTCCAATCGCATAAAGCAGTAATATGGTTCCATACCGAGTTATTAAAATCACATGCAAAGAAGAGATGATCACATGATTCAAGATGTAAGGAGCACATTGGGCAATTCTTGTCGGTTTGAATATATGGAAGGGGATCAGCTGTAGAGAGTTTGTTTTGTATGGCCAACCAGTAGATAAAGGATATCCTCGGAGTGAGATGCTTGTTCCATACCTTAGGAGCCCAAGAAACTGAGAATCGATGCTTGCGTAATAGATCACATAGAAATCTGTTTGATAGTTTGCCGGTAGGTATACCCTTCCAAAAGAAGATATCAGAAGTTTGCAGATTGGGGGGATAACTTGACTGAAATGGCAACAAGCTACGAGGAAAACTCCATGTGGAGCCGTCTGTGAAGACATGCATCCGAGTGTGCAGAGAAAAAGAGTAAGAAGCTCTAGGGATCAATTGGATTAAAGGACCCTGTTGAGACCAGTTATCAAACCATAAGGAGATCAGATGACCATTTTTAATTTCGCAAGAGCAATCATGTTTGACAACATCCTACAATTTAAGCAATTGAGTGAGGAAGAAGGAGTGAGTACCTTTCGGTTTAATCGCCCATATACTATTCCCCCTGAGGACGTCGACATGTAGTCATTTTATCCATAAGCTCTTCTTGTCCTCCAATATCCACCATAATCGCTTGAGTATTAAAGAAAGATTAGCATTTTTAATGGAGAGGATGTTCAAGCCCCTTCTTTTTTCGGAAAATTAATATCTTCCCATTTCACCTTTGCTGCTCCAGGATTCCCATTAGAGTGACTCCACAAGAAAGATCTAAAAATTCTTTCAATTTCTTTTATAATGCTTTGAGATAAGAAAATATGGGAGCTCCAATAAATATGCAAAGAATTGAGGATTGATTTGATAAGCTGAAGCTTTCCCGCATAGGAAAGGGATTTGTTCACCCAAGGCTTAATTCGTTTCTGAATCTTGTCTAATAAAGGTCGGCACTCAGCAAAGGTTAAACGCTTTGTGGAAATTGGAAGGCCAAGGTATAAGAGAGGAGGCTGCTGTGATCTCATTCCAGTTGCCGCCAAAACTGGATTTTCCATGTGAGCTGCACCTTTTGAAAGAAGGAAGTGGCTTTTGTGTTGATTCATATGAAGACCAGACACAGTCTTGAAAGCAGAGAGGGCACGCAGATAAGAGAGAATGGACTCCATATCAGCCCTAGAAAACAGAAGAAGGTCGTCCGCAAAACAGAGATTAGTGAGATTAAGTTTCTTACATTTAGAATGGTATTTGAAGTTGGGATTTAAGATTGTCTCCTTGTGAATGTAAGCATTTAACACTTCCATGGCAAGAATGAAGATGTATGGGGAGATGGGATCCCCTTGTCTGAGACTGCGTGCAGCTTTGAAGTATGGGGAAGGAGACCCATTGATAAGAATCGAAAAAGAAGCTGAAGAGATACATTCCATAATCCTTTGAATGAACAGGTTTGGAAAACCAAAGGCTTCAAGCATATGTTGTATGAAAGTCCAACTGATGCTATCAAATTCTTTGTGGAAGTTTATTTTCAGCGTGCAATTCGGGGGGCTAGTGGAGGTGGAGTATCCCTTTATCAATTCTTGAACAATAAGCACATTGTCACCGATGTATCTATCTGACAAGAAGGCACTCTGATTCTCACTTATGATAGGAGTAATAGCTTCCTTTAAACGTGCAGCCAATATTTTTTAGATCACCTTGTATAGAAAATTGGTACAAGAAATGGGACGGTAGTATGCGAAGCTCTTTGGATTTGCTCCCTTGGGAATCAAGCATAGAAAAGTTTTATTAAGTTCCTTGAGAAGAACTCCATTCCTGGAGAATTTATGGATAGCCTCCTTGACAAAACCACCAATGATATTCCACGAATGTTGGTAGAAGAACCCATTCAAGCCATCGGGACCTGGAGCCTTCTTACCATTCATAGCAAAAACACATTTTATCAATTTCATCATCATCCACCGGCTTGGTTAAGATAGTAAAGGCTTTGCCAGCTTTCTTCACCAAGTTTTAGATCAGCTTGCTGTAAAAATTAGATGGTCTTTTCAAAACTTGTCGGTTGACTCTGATCTAACATCTTTTTTTTCCCCCTCTCAATCAACGAAAATTGTTACATCGACTTCTACTCCCTGGATGTTTTCTGGCGAAAGATAGCTAATTTAGTACCCTACTTTGAGCTTAAATCTGTCCCAATCGAACTTAGGAAAGAAGTACGTTTTTATTCTCGAATCATGCTTATGAATCCACATTGGTAATGATATCAAAAAACATCTATGTTTCACCTGACACTTTTGAAACATGAAAATAGTTTTGGCTAAACTAGTGGAATTGCTTCTTATATTTTATTGTAGTCTGTAACATGAGATGTTATCAGTATATAATAGGTTTAGATAAGCTTACCCAAAATGATGTTATCGTAAATTTCTTCTATATATGCTATTTTATATGTTCATGTCCTTGTTATACTTGAAAGTTGCAACCTACTTCGGTAAGTAACGGGTGAGTTGCTTGGTCCATCTGTTTTCCAGTTAACACATGGTGTAGTTGGCTTCACAATGGGTTCTTTATGGAGGTACGTATTTTATTTTCTTCCTCAAGATGTCACAAAAATGTCTAGTTTATGTTATATATTATGTTTCAAGCTGTGTCACATCCCTCACTTTGATCTCACATATTTAAGCAACTCATTATACTTCTTCCACATTTGAAATGCTTTTTGTTATATCTCAACAAAAAGGCTATGGTAAGCAGCTGCTACTAAGTCCGTAGCCTTGTCAGGCCAATAGTGTAGATGAGCTTCTAGCACTTCTTTGAAATATATTTTGTGATTCAAATCAGCGTGGGAAAATTGGTAAACTTTTGTGTTTTACTTGAATTAGAGAACGTTGACTGACTGCATTGATGGGCCTCTTTATTTTTCACCCTGCAGATTGGGAGCAAATTGGAATCTTTCAATTTTCCTGTGCACAATTGTAGTGTTTGCTCCCTTTTGTACCATCTCGCTATTTCAACCAAAGACATTTTCTTGCTATTGATAGAATCATATCTTTGAAACGCAGGCCCGATCAACAGGTGCTGTGGGGTATGTCTTAACCTCCTCTTTCTTGATAAGAGAAAATATACTTGCTTTGGTAAATTCCTGCTCTTTTAGCCCATCATTCTCTGAAAGTTAAACATTAGGATTTAACTTACAAAGTTTCTCCTTTTTTCTAGATCACCATAAACATCCATGCCTCTCTCACATACATATTTGCTGCCACTGGGATTAATGCAGTTCCATCGATGAATGTGATATATACTCTATTTGGAATTCTGGTAAATTCAATGGGCCCTGCTTTACCCCCATGTTTGTTTGATTTTTAAGCATGGTTATCTTCTTGAGTTTTCAAGCTATTGGACAGGTACTGCTAAATAGTGGATTCTTTGTGTTCTTGCTGCATCTTTTGTATTCTATCTTCATTACACGGCTTGGGATGAGGAACTCGTTGAGATTGCCCAGATGGCTGGAGAAAGCCCTGTAATCCGTTGAGCTCTGTGTCACCTTCTACGGCTTTTACTATGTTTTATAGTCGTTCCCATTCTTTCCAAGATTGAAGGTCTATTCAACATGTCATTGTCACTGGAAGTTGTATTGTCTCCTTTTATTCTCCTTTGTTTTTCCTGTTACCCCTCATTAGTGTCTCTGGTATATAGATTAAGGTTGTCATCAATTAAAGAGAGCCCTTGTCAATTAGTCATATTGGTTATACTAGAGTTATTCGTTGTAGGATTTTATCATAACACTTTTGACGAATTCGTTGAAGAGGTATAAATTTCTGTGGAATGAAAGCTCATCACGCTTCACTTGTTATGTTAACCAGCGTTTTGTGCTAAAGCATCCTTGTATGCAACTTTGGTTTTGCCACCAAAGACGTTTAAAATGGAACGCCCTTTTTGAAAAGGCTGAGAAAAGACATGGATCTGGACTGAAAGCTGGAAAGTGTAACAGCTCCCTTTCGATGGTCTACGATTTTTGTTACTACTGGAAAGTGTAACAGCTTCCTTGCAATTTAACTTATGGTAAAACTTGAATTTGCTAACCTCATATATGACTAGTGCTAGTTCTTTTGCAATGGGAAATATACTAAATATTGAAAGAAAAATAAAACAAGGAATAAAATAAACTTTTTGTTTGTCCAATGTTGAGAACACCAAATGTAAAATTGCGAGTTTAACGATGTTTGTATATGACATGAGTTTTTTTAAGTGTTTTAGGAAGGTCTTAATTATGAGAAGGTATTTTTAAGCCATTCATTTCTAGACTGATTCCTGCTAGAGCCAATAGATCTCTTACGAAAAGTAAAACTTTGACCCTAAATTTTAAATAGTTGCATACATAAAAACGATTTGAACCTGTAATTTCACTTAAATCAGAAAAACTCCTTATCAACTCACCTACAACTCTGAAGTTACATGACACGAGTTGGCAAAATAAATGACCGCAGCTTTCACTGATTGATGGCTATAGCGAGATCGTAGTTCTTATCCAAGTCATCAGTACTGTTATATCAAGTCGGGGAATTTATGTTTGATTATATTGGCTATGGTTAAAGGTTACATAGAACTTCCGTAGTGGGAGAACCAAAGTAAATGTAAGGAGAATAAAAAAGGAATTAGGAAGATGTGACAGAAAGTTGTTTATTTCCAACTGACCAATAGTCTTGACCTCTTTCATAAGTTTGCCAAAGCAAGCAAGGTTTGTTGACATAAATACAATTAAAAACAATTGTACTCCACATGGGGAAAATAAGTGATTCTTTTCTTTTCCATAAATCTTCCGCCACGGGACACTAAATGCTGTCCTTATGGCAACGGTAACAGATATTTGTTCTTATAAATCAGTTCCATTCTTGTTTTATAAACCTTATTTATATATTTACATGGATAAAATAAAACTATCGTTCCTATTGCAAGATGCCAAAAGTTAGACTACAAAATGAAAAACAGAGTCAAAACATCAGTCTGTTCACAAGAGTACCCTTTCTAATTTTTCCCACGAATAACAATTTTAAATTATCCAACCATTTGAGGTTTTTTAAATTGAATGCCTAAATTTTTAAATTTCTTAATTAAGTAATTAACTTATTATAACTTTAATAATTTAGTTTAAAATGTTAGTTCTATTTAGTTCTATTAATGTTTTGCTGATTTAGCTAATAGAATCTTTTTTATCTATTACATATAAATATTCGAGTGAAAAATTAATTATCAACTATAAGTGGATTAAAATACCTAACTAGACAAATTAAAAACTAACATTTTGAAATAAGTTGTTAAAATATAAATGATTAGTCACTTAATTATAAATTTAAAAGCTTGGCATTGAATTAAAAAATATTAACAAGTTAGATTCTTTAGAATATGTTATCTCTTAATGCATGCCTTATTTTTATATTGATTCATAAGTTATTATTAAGAATAAATCAAAAAGTCAATGTCTACTTGATTCCTTTTTTCAAATTCAATAAAAGAGTATTTAGGGGAGTTTTTTTTAATATCTTCTAATTATTGATTTTTGTTTTT
>JANIPM010000003.1:37753951-37766098 GCA_027478405.1 Erythroxylum cassinoides
ATACTTAATTCAACTAAATAATTAAAATATATTTTGAAAATAATTTGTAAATATATACTTAATTATTTAATTAAAATTTATTATAAAGTTCTATAATTTTATTGTCATTAATAATTAAATATATTTTATTTTTTGATTGAAATAGAAATTAAAACTAAAAATAAGTGCTTTAATAGCTCTGTAGTTTCGTATTAACGCGATGAGAGTTAATCTTAGTGAGGTTGGAACTTAACATCTACAAAATTTCGATGAGAAGCAAAGGGAAAGTACTACCGATGGACTTATTTTTATGCTCTTAATTAGGCTATGTTTAGTTAGACGTAAGGTTTTTAATAGAATGTAATATATTTAATAATTTATAATAAAATGAAATGTAAATGGATATAATATTAGAAAATTGTTGTTTGGGATGAAAGAGTTTATAATGTAATATAGTAAAATGTTGTTTGGAAGAAGGGTTCATAATGTAATATAGTAAAATGTTATTTATGATTTTACATTTCATCTAAACCCTTCAAATCAGAGATAACTTATTTTTACTGTTTATGATGGAATGAAATGTAATGTAAAACTCTTCCTTTTCATCGTATTATATTATATTCAATTATAAACTTTTCTCTCAAATGATGGAATAATATTACATTCTATTAATAACCACCTAACCATACATAACTTCTCACCTAATTGTGACAAGCCCATGGATATGAATTTTGTTTCATACAAGTTGGAAGACTATATGAAAATAAAACTTACTGTACCGGCTATATGTATATAAACAATTTTACTTATACTGGTCAAATCATACCGGTACCAAGAATCTCGATAAATACCAGGAGAAGCTTTTTAAATATGAAAATTTGAAGGATTAAAATTAAACAAAATCTAAAAAGAAAGCATCTATATGCCACCTCACACTCATAAACATAACTAAACCCAAACGCAAACCTCTTTTATCTCTCTTGTAATATCTTGTTTCCATACTAAGGGTTAGAACCCTAGATTTCTGTAATTGAGAAATATCAATGAGAGATTAGAAAAATTCATTTCAAACTTATGCATAATGTTAGCATACACACCTATGAACTTGAATTTTGAACACATTACAATGATTTATACATGCACTCATTTGAAATTTTTTTCGGGTATAAATGATTGTTTTAATGTGATTATTATGTGAATTATGGATTATGTGTCTTAAAAATTGAGTTGGTGTGTATAAGTAGTGATTTATAATTTTTGGTAAAATTTGAGAATTTTCTAGAATTAAGGGTATTCTTTTGGCCTAGAAAAAATATCAAGTAGCGAGACAATTGATGAATAGTAGCATAATAAGTGTCAGATGGCAGTAGAATTTTTTATGATGACATAAGGATTTAATGACATATTTCATTTAATATTGGGAATCAATTAGACTAGAATTGGGACATAAATGGACTAGCTTATTAAAAGACCAAAAGAGGACCATGAGAAAGTGACATGTGGCAAGTGATAAGTGTCACTTGCCACACTACTTTTCTTAACCCACAATTTTTATTAAGTGAAAGACCTACTCTCATTCTGGCCTTTCACTTGCTGTTTACTCCTCTCTTCGTTACCTTCTCTCATCTTCATCTTCTTTATTTGTCTTCATCCTCGATACTCACTTCTCACTCCATCCATGTTGAAGGTTACTTTCACCTTTCATTTGCTACTATTGTTTTGTTGTCTTCTTCATTTCTTACTAAAGACCCAACCTTACCACCTTTAATTATTGATGATCGAATAATACTGGAGAAGCTAGGGTTAAGTGTTATTTGAAGATCTTATAATAAACCAGAAAGTTTAAAGCATTACTCCTTATGATATATTACATGAAACATGTTTGATGTTAGTTAAAGGTCAAATGATCATTAAATGGTAATATGTACATGCTGAAACATGAATGAGAAATCCTGGGTATGTTCATCTCTTGTTTTTACACATATGATGATTATTAATATTTCATGATTTGTTATATAGACGAGTTTGAAATAGAAAGATCATTGAAAATGGTGTAGGAAAAAAATTGCAAAAAAATTATATAGATAAAGGGTGTTATGTTTTGTTTTCTTAATGTACCACCATGGATCTTTTTGAGTGTTATAAAGATGAGTTAAAATGAGTTTGATGCTAATGAAAAAGGGAGTAATGTGGTGTCTCAAAATGGGAAAAATTAATGTGATAGTTAGAAGTGAAATGAAAGTAGAAATGAAGATGAACATGTGTAGAAAGTTGATGATGCGTGCGTAAGGAAACATTACGTAGTGCATGATCATGCATAAACACGATCGTTACAAAGAGAAAAGCCATCAAGTAGTGCACAATCGTGCACAAGTACGATCGTGACAGAGAGGAGATATCAGGTAGTGCATGATCATACACAAGCACGATTGTGATAGAGAGGAAATATCAGGTAGTACACAAGCACGATTGTGACAGAGAGGAATTGTGCACGATCATGACAGTGAAGGTGTAATGCCTTTTGATAGTTTTAAACACCCTTCCCTCTTCAAATTGACTTGAAATTTGAATCACAAGCTCCTCACACATTATCCTTCCTATCTACCAAATTTCATTGTCATCTGAATTCACTAGGAAAGGATTGATAAATGGTTGATTGATGAACTTAGGAAGATTAAGTTTTGCAAGATATGATATATGAATGAATTGCTGATATTATAGTACCAAAGGCGTTCATATAATTGTAATTGTGATTCAAAGGAGTTGAGTAAAATGAGTTAAGTAAAGGTGAATGAGAATTGGATATTATAAGATCACATAATGCTAGAAAAGAAATGATGAGTACTTAAATTATGATATTAGAATAACCAAGTGTTCCTGAGGTGTAAACCTAAAATAAGCTAGACACATAAATGATAAGTTTTGAATGATCAAGAGACTTGATGAGGGAAACATACCCAGAGTAGTCAAATTGAGCATGCATTATACATAACACATATACATATGTGTACAATTGAATATTTATGTATTTGTACAATTAATAATGTGTGTGTAATATGTGTATTGCATAATGTTGTTATACAAGATAGAATGTCCGCATCTAGATGTTTTCGGATCTTGGAAGCAAATGCTAATCTAGAGCGTTCTGTGAGTCGACCTAGATCATCTCATTTTCATTGTTTGTTTTGTTTTAAATTTCTATATTGAATTACTATTGATAAGATTGATATGAAAGAGTTAATTTTGGACAATAAATGTTTGAGGCATTTGATGCATGTAAAAATTATTGAAAGTACTCCTTGAATGTGAATTTGAATGAATAAGTGATACTCAACATTATTGTTGAATGCTAAATAAGTGATTCTTAATATAATTGTTGAATGTTGGATTTAAGGTCTGATGACTTGTGAAAATGAATATGTAAAGTGAAATAAAGTCACTGACTGATCTTATGTGATTTGATGCATTTCATTACATGAATGCATGATAACATAAAGAAAGTTGTGACCAGAGTGACTAGTCTGAAAGAGCTTAAAGCTCGAAATATACACAAGAGTCACAGGTTCAGTTGTTAATATGCCTAGTATCTATAAGAGATATAAGTCAAAATATGAAATAAGCCTAGTATTCACAAGGGATATGGGCTAGTAAAAAGGCACTCAGTCATAACAATAACAATTGGAAGTAAGTCTAATAAGCATTGCATATAAAATTGATATGTATGTTTTAAATAATCAAAATGAACTGTTTGACTGCTCTGAATGTGAAATGTGATATAAGTTATTAAAGTGATATATGATGCTATATGATTATTAGTGAAATGATGTGAATTATGTGATTACATGAACTATATGTGTTATGTGAAATGAGTGAGTCATCGAGGATGGTCCACTCACTGAGTTCACAAAACTCAACCAAAAATTGCAACATTATTTTTTAGGTTAGAGAAGATCTCCAGTTAGACAAATTGGAGTCTAGTCACTATATTTGAGTAAGAGATAGAAATGGGATCAGTTCATGTCTGTATATGTATTCCATTATTTTGTATCAAAATGTGTATTCACAAGTATTGTACAATGTGTATATGAATCATTTTGTAATGTAATGACATTATGACTAAAAGTATTTTGTATCTATAATGGGCCTAAGTGACTACTAAAATTATGATGATATGTATAATGGTTGTAACACTTGTGATTGAAAAATGTTTTTGAATAAAATGAGTTGACAAGGTGTCGTTACCCTTGCAAATTAACCCTACACGAATAACAAGTAGTATATAGGAGTATGGATCGTTCCCTCAAAGATCTGATAATAGAATGCTAACTATCGTCAAACTTGTCAACGAAATTTCTTTCACGAAAACCAACACAAAAATATAAACGAAACAAAAATTTAATATCTAAAATGCAATCTAACATAAATGATTAAGTATCGAATGCAAACTACTAACTAAACCAAAAAACAGAAACAGTTAATGGAAAACAGAAATCAAAAGATAATCTAACGCAAACAGAATCAGATTTGACACAAACAATAACCAAGTGAAATCAACTAAATTGATCTCAAACCAACGCACGGAAATAAATGATTGGGGGGGTTTGATCTCGGCAATTTAGAATTTAAAGAACATGAAATTAAACAAGTCCTAAATCAAAATTCGAAAGAAACCAGAATTGAAAGATTAGGATAAAAAATAGAATTACGGAAACTTCAATTGCAAAAGATTTAGCCAACGAAACCAATTAATTCATTCATCGGACTCTAGGAATTATTTGTGTACTGTGTTTACGTAATCATGGATCACTAACTTACTATTTTTATGCTTCTTAACTACTAAGAAAACAAATCTTCACAAACAATCATAGGATTCATAACTACTATTCCACCTATGCCGCGTACGAGCATTACTATAGTCGGTTTAATGATCTTGTCTTGAAAACTTCAACAACTACTATAATCAATTTTAGACAAAGTTTGAATTCTCTCATATTAGGTTTGACAACTAATATTAACAACCTAGCTATAAATCAATAAATTTGGCAACTACTACCATCAATTAATCAAATAGCGTCCAAAAATCCCTTACAAACCCTAATTCCAGATTTTAAGATTTACGAGTCCAAATTAGCCATTAAAGGGTCAGAATTCAAACACATGTTTGCATATCACGAACACAAGAATCGATTAAGATTAAATCTTCATGAATTGATGTAGGTTTGAAGGGTATTACCCTTTACAATTGAAATAAAAACTTAGCTACATATACCTTGTAAAATGAATCTACAGCCAAATTCTCCAAGGAATTTGCGTCTAAAATAGAAAAGAAGAGAAGAAGAATTTTGACTAGGATTTGAGAGAAAAACCTAGAGGAGGCTGACCCTAGATCTAGAGAAAAAGGTTGGTTTTTATACCCCATGCACTGATGAGGTGGCTGACCTAATTTAGAGACATACAATGAAACACGTTCCTGCCAAATTTTCAGGGTCAAGATGTCAGGCATGTGTCTTGCGGGAGTGAGGTGCTACATATATTTTGATGGGTTTTGTGTTCTACATCTTGTGTGTTGTCATTTGGTTGATGATGAATGTTTGTTGTGATAATAATGTTTGAGTACTACCTATAACATGTTTGATGAAATTTTTGTTAGATTTTTTTGCTTTTGTGTGAATTGTTTATGGCAAATTAGTAGTATGTGATTTGAATTATTTCTGCTTATAACATGCTATTTGTTTGAATTGTTTCTAAAAAATTAGTAGTATTTTGAATTGCTTCTGACATTTTCTTAATAATGTTATGTTGATTTAAATAGTATGTTATTTAATTTAACATATAGAATTAATTATATGATTTATTGTTGTGGAAGCTATTAATATGAAGTTAGGTTTTTTATTATCGATATTGATTATTAGTTACTAATTTACTTATTATAAAAATCATGTACTCCAAAATTGAGATTATGATGTTTATCTATATTTGAGTAACTCTATAATTCACAAAAATTTGTGGTAAATCTATAAAAGATAAATTTTTGGCGGTGTTGTCTTCAAATATCTACCATATTAATGAATTAGTATCATCTTATTTCGATTTTTCAGCTAATTCCTTTTGTTTTAGAATGTTAATTTGCTTTCATGCAATATCGTGACTTCCCTAATTACATAATGCTTATAAAACATATATAAAAACCATATATAAAATTTCAATCATTCTTATGAAGTTTTCATGATTCAAAGAGTACAATATATATAAAAAGAAAATTCTTGTACACTAAAAAATAACTACAAAATTTCTATCAAACTTAACTACAAACATAATTAATGATCCAAAACATATAGTATATATGAAAACTATAAGTCATCATCCAGTAGCTCTAATGCAAAGCTATTTAACCAATATGCCTTCTTATCTATTATCTTACCATTAAAAGCCTTTAAAAGTAGAACCTTAAGCCTAATAATATTCCATGTAAAGGAATCTTCACTACTATAAAAAGGTATGTTTAAAACTCACTACTTGTACATGATGACTTTTATGTTAAGTTTATGCTTCTTATTCTTAGCAGGCTCAATTTCATTATTTGTTTGAATTAAAAATTAGTAAGTCAACTCGTGTTGATTTATCATTATGTTATTTAGAACTTAAATTGAATTTAGTAATTTAGTAATTTACTTTTAATTGTATGGCTAGATAGACAAAAGTTGGATGCCTTATCGAAATGGTCCACAGAATACTTAGAAGGAGTTAAGAGTTTCGTGCAATTTTTAAAAGATCAAATGGGTGTATAATGTTGCATTTGTTACCAATGCATAGATTGCTTAAATATAAACATTCAAAGTCAAGATGTGGTATATAATCACTTGTTAATATGAGGCATAGATAAATTCTATACTTCATTGATTTATCATAGTGAATGTTCAAAAGGAAGTTATAGTAGAAGTGTTGATACAGGTGCTGATGGTAGTAACAATAGTGATGTAGAAGATTGTGATATTTGTTAGACCTCGATTCCGGAGCCCAACATTCAGAGTCATAAAGTGTGAGCATACTATCCTATAAGGTTATTTCAAAGAACTCTCATTAGTCATCATCCGACATGGGTGGCGCCTACACCAGTCAGACATCCAAGCAAACTCATTGTCCAAACAAACTCAAGCTGAAATTATAATTTGACTTCTTTAGAACCTTTGTTGCCTATTGTCTTAAGTTTCTAAAAACACCAAAATCATTCAATTTGGATTAAAATTCTAAGAGTTAGGGCCCAAACCTTTTCAAACTATTATTAAACTGGGACAATACACTACACCCAACTTCCATCCAGAAATTGTAAGTCTTAGGGACTAAATTAAAATTCTATTCCTTTAAATCATTGGTAGCTCTATGTCCTTAGTTTATTTAGAAACAAGATTCATCTCATTTAGAGGTTGGATGATGCAGTTATGGCTGAGAAGATCAAACAAGGTTTTGCCCTCAACCATATTGAACTTATTTCGGGACAATTAGCATATCTTTCTCTATAGATATCAGATCGAGGTTATTATTAGATGGTCTAAAATAGGACTTCAATATTTACAACTCTCATGAAGATCTTGAAGGTAGATTATATCATCTAGAGGGTCAAAATTGGACCAAATGATAGGATCAGATGAAACCAGACGAAATTTTAGAGGATACTAGATGAAAGGTCAGATGATTTAGGAAAATTAACATAACTTTCTCTAGAAATATCGGATCAAGGCAATTTTTGTATGTTTGAAATAAGACTTATAGATCTATTACTTTCATAGAGACCTTGAAGATAGATTCTATCATATACTGGGTCAAAATTGGACCAGACAATGCAAGATGAACTGTACCCAGAAGAAGTTTATGAACAGTACATAGAAGATGTTTTACAATTGACATAAATTTCTCTAGAGATATCAAATCAAGGTAATTCTTAGATGGTTTGAAAGAGGACTTCAATATCTACAGCTTTTATGAAGACCTTGAAGATAGATTCTATCATCTACTAGGTCAAAATTGGATCAGACAATATAAGATGAACAGTACTCAGAAGAAGTTTCAGTCTAAGACCTGTTTGGAATAATTAGAATAACTTTCTCTAAAGATATCGGATTAAATTCATCTGAGATGGTTTCGAACAGGACTTTGATATCTACAACTTTTATGAAGACATCAAAGATAGATTCTATCATTTAGAGGGTCAAAATTGGACCAGAATGTGTAAGATGAATAGTGCATAGAAGATACATGTCATCACCAGACGATACAATCTATACTCCTGAGTATCTTCCCTTATAAGGATCATAACTTTCGACTCCGATGTCCAAAAATTTCATACTATATACCGTTAAAAAGCTAGAAAGATAAGATACAATTTTGAGAAGACAACTTTATTTAATTCATCCTAGATCAATACAGGTTTCCTCCTGAAGTCAGAATACGAAATTTACTCCTATGGAAGACTTAAAAGTGAAAACAACAATTTGGAAATATCATCAATAAAACACAATCATATTTCATTAAAATCAAAAGATAAGAGTTTTACAAGGTTTTAATGGGCATTTCAAACCACGATATATATCACTATCTCAAAGTCCCAAAATACAGAAGAATATATGCGCAATAATTTGCTCAAAATGCAACTAAAGCCTTGTTTTACAAAACTAGCTTAAAATACAAAAGTATGCATAATCGGAGTGATGCATTGACCCTTGGTTACTCGTTCTCATGCTCTTCACCTAAAGATGGGGCGGAAGTGGAGGGGGTGAACTTAAAGCTCCTGGGTAACAGTTTATAATAGAAAAATAAACAAAACCTTTGAAATTATCATTTGCCAATACAAGTTCTAATTTAATTCATAAAAGAATCATTTTCAAATTCATAAGCATATCATAATGGTTTGGGTAAATCCATAAACATGACGAACTACACATTTCTACATAATGATCCTGTATAGTCGTAAACTTGACGTACTATCGCAATTCCACATAGTGATTTTGTGTAGACATAAACTTGAGGGAGTCCATGAAGGAGCTCCGTGTCACTAACGGGTAGGTAGAAGAAGCCTTTAACTTGGTCAACGTGCACGTGACATTCTTGGATGGATTACACCAATCCCATATAACATGTAATTCATGAATTGATAATCGTTTGCCCAAATGGCACATTCTTAGAAACTTGTTTTTCATGGACATGAGATATTTCGAAAACATGATTTCATAAACATGTATCTTTTTACAAAAATTCATTTTCAAAGTCTTTTTACAATCATCACACAACTCATATAACAACATATTGCACTTTCTCAAATCATTCAAAAGCAATAAATGCAACACTTATGATGCAATTGAAAACATTAAACTTCTTTGAATCAAAGAAAACATTAGTGGCTTATTAACTCTATTCTAAACATGTAACCCACCTTGGATTTCCTTGCTTACGAAATTGACTTAAGGATATCTTTCCTCTGGCTCCTCTTGCCTCTCTTAATTCCTTTTTCATAGGCAAAAAAAATCCCAAGTTCAAATGGGTTGCAAAATTGAAGACCCACGAAGTACATTTACTGAAATTGATCTTAGAGTACTTAAACCCATGCATTTTCTAAGCTTTATGAACCAAAACCCTTCCAAAAATTAAAAGCATTAAAAATGCTCTTACCTTAAATCTTCACCAAATGAAGAGATGTTTTGTTCAAAAGAAAGATTTTATCTTCCTCTACCTTTTCCCTTCTTGCACAACCTCAAAATTTCTCTAAAAGGCTTAGAAAAGATGAAACCCTAGCTCAACTCTCTTCTTTATTGTCAACCACCGAAATCTCTCTTCTTTCTCTCTTTGATTTGTTATTTCACTTCCTTCTCTCCTTTTTTCATTTTTCCCCCTCTTTAGGAAGAAGACAACACTTCTTTCTTCCCATTTTATCCTTAATGATTGAGAAAAGTCCACCTTGCCCTTCCTTTAATGCCTTATGGTTTTTAAACTTAAGTAAGCTACCCAAAATACCCTTTTATGCATTCTTACTACTTTTATTTAACTAACCCATGAAATAAATTCTACTAATATAGACATAAATAAAATAAATAAATAAATAATTATCTCCCAAAAATTCACATATCTAAACCTCATAATTATCTAAATCATACTTAATTAAAGAAAAAAATTCAGGGCCAACAATATTAATGACGTTGGTGATGAATGAGTTATGTTAATGCAGATTGTTGATAGTTGAGTTATGTTAATATGGATTGATGATGATTGAATATATGTTTGTAATGATGATTATCATTATGTTAATAAAATTTATGTTTGTTTTTATAGACATTCAATATAATGACACCTGGTAGAAACAAAACGAAGGTGGCAAGTATCAAAATTATTCCTACCTAATAACAAACAGATCAATCAGTTCTTAGCCAACAGTAACATGTAACCTTATTCACCATTGAAGCAAGTCAACAACAACCTCATTCTTCCTAAAACCAATAATGAATCAACTAGTGCATAGGGATCTGCAGGTTTGTTAATCTTTAACACTTTAAAATAGACGTATGCTCAAATATATATTTACATGTTTAATGCTTATTTTCTTATCATTATTCATTTTTTGTTAGGTTCTAATGTTAACATCAAAAAGAAAAAGAGATAGAGTTATAACCAGAGGTTATGAGCTGCAACAAATGAATGTTGCAATGACCAGAAAGTTGTCAATACATATTGATACTTTATAACGTCATCCTTTAGACAAGATTCAATAAGCAAAATTTTTTAGTAAGTTAGACATAATCACTAAAACAGAATTACCTTACCTAAAGCATGTTAAGGACTTGAAGGAGGAAAATTTGCTAAAAAATTCTTTGCATAAAGTTTCGGTAAATTTTAATTTATTTAACTATATGCAATATTGTTTCACTTATTTTTTTAATTACTCTTTTACTTATTATTCACAAATGAAATTGAATATTGTTGATATTGACAATCTAATGTTTTAAACTGTGTCACTTTATTGTTGCAACAAAGGAACATGGATCCTCATTATAGTTTGCATTAGTATTACAAATCTTTTCCTTCTAATGCGAAGGCAAGGAGACATGTTTCGGCATGGATGTTTTCAAAATATTGGAACAATTTGTGTGATTATTAGGCCTCTCCCAAATTTCATATTTGTTTTCTTTCCCTTCACATTTGCTTCCATTAATCTTCTTAGATAATTTAATGACTATCTTTTTTCTTTATTTAGGAAAAATGTGAGAAGTTCAAGGTGAATAGAAGAAAAATAAAAACTCCTCACAACCAAGGCCCCAAGTCATTTATTGTTGTTTGAAATGAATATGTAAGATCTTTACTTACAAGTTATAATTATATCCATAAACACTATATTATTTACTGTGCATTCTATTTTTTTCATAAATCAGAGTGAAAAGGAACTATATAGACAAGAGTGTAATAGGATCACACTCTACAAACTCCCTCACTATAAGAAGAGTCAAGAGTAGATGTAAGAAAAAGCGCAAAATAATTATGTAAGTATAAATATTTGTTTAAATTTTAAGTTTATTTATTTATGTAGTACTAACTAATAATATTTGAATTAAATAATGATTTTTTAATTTTAGAAAAAAAAACAAGAGTTGCTGCAAACATCAATATCTGAGTGAAATGAGGCAAACATAGAAGACATTTTCAATTTTGTGCTTGGTACATGATCTGGATATATCAAAAGTCTTGTGTTTGGCCTTAAGCCAATTGTTTTATCTTCATCAAGATCAACAAAAGTTCAACTTCTTAAAGAGGAAAACAAGTCGCTTAAGGTTAAATTACAACATACTAAAAAAAGGTTAGCAAAGCATGAAAAGTACCTCAAAAAAGTACTTGGCCTAGATTATCAAAGCAACGAAGATGAAAATGAAAAATATTAATTACATCTCTTATACTTTTTTCTTTTAATTCCTATTTTTATTATAATTTAAATTTAATACTTTTTCTCGAATTACAAATTTGAAGACTACGATGCAACGAGGTCGAGTGATTTGTATTATATCTTGTAAACTAATCTCTATATTTATTATTTGTATATAAGTGTTTTTGAAGTTGTAAGTAAAATCTTCTACGCAAACACTTTTAATGATATTTTATAGTTTTATATACAATGCTTCAATTTATCAATAA
>JANIPM010000003.1:37795375-37816020 GCA_027478405.1 Erythroxylum cassinoides
GGCTTGGGCTTGACATAGCCATTAGGTAGGAGGTTGGTCTCTGAAGAATGGACCGATCGGCCCACGGGTCGTGATGACTGGGTCCGGGCCCAACACGGCCGACCCAACCAACTGTCATTGAATATCCTTTGGTTTCTTTCATCCCACACGCTAGAAACTAGGTAGGTAAAAGCCAACCTAAAAATCCACAAATCCCCTTCAACTTTATCTTGGTATTCAAATTCCATCCAATAAGGGAGCTGCTAATATTGCAAAGTTGAAGAATTGCTTTCCACATGTATCTATTGACATTGAAAGTAAAGATGTTTTACATTTTTAAGAGAAGATTTACATAGAATTCACAAGCTAGGAATTTAAGAGAATTTGGTTATTGTGTCAGAACTTGAGAATCTATTTTTGATAGTTTGCCACAATATGATTGAAGATCTAAGTAAGTGATGCTTGATTCACACCATCTTATGCCAAGAAGAAACACTAGAAGGATAGCAAAAGAGAGACCTGCTGAACTTATTTTTGTAGAAGCCAGACGGAGTTAGTTTCCACTTAATGTAGACTTTTGTTGACCTGTCTACATTGTAGTTGAAAAGAAATTGAGATATGCTCATAGTAGGATCAAATCCTTTAAGTTTATTGGATGATAGCCCTTCAGCAATCGAGGCAATAGTAGTTATAAAAGCTTTAAGGGGAGTGGCTTCAATAACACAATCCAAGAATCCAAAAGGGGGTCCAATTGTCATGCCAAAAAGACGTGTTTTTATCATTCTTTACAATTGATCTACATGAGTTACTGATGCTCCATCTTAGTTTGAATAATTGAATCATGAGGGAAGAGGTAGTTATAGGAATATTTGCAACCTATATGTTATGATCCTTGATGTAATATTTATGCACCTATCTTAACCATAATGTTTGTTTGTCTTGGATTAGTCTCAATAGTCTTCTGACTAATAGAACAGAATTTAAGCTTTTGATAAGCAAAATACCAAAACTTCCCTTATTTTTAGGCAACCATACCTTAAACCAATATATTCTGTTGCTTCTGGTTTTACTACTACTGGCAAACCATAACTAGTTGTGAAACATCTTTTCTATAGCTTTGATCACATCCTGAGGGAAACAATGAGAGGCCTAATATGTACTCATATATGAGAGAACAAATGCGATCAATTGACATCTGTCAGTTAGAGAAAGTGATCTAGAAGACAAGCTTTCAATTATACTCCCAATTTTTTCAATAGGAGGCTTAAAGTCTGAGAGATTAAGCTTAGTTAAAGATGTTAGAATACCTAGATATTTGACAAGTAGGTGATTCAGCTTAAAACCAGTGATAAGTGAGGGCCTAGCTGCATATGGAGTTGCACTTGCTGAAGTAAACTGACTAGCTTTATCCTTATTGATAATAAGACCATACAAATTGGTGTAGACTTTGAAGGCTTTATAGATGGATGTCATTGAGGAGATGTCAGCTTTTAAAAAGACAAAAATATCATCAACAAATATTAGACTAATTATCCTAAACTTCTTACATTTAAAGTGAAATTTGAATATACCTTTTTTGGTAGCTTTCCTTTTAAGTATTCTACTTAAAACTTCATAGACCAGAGAAAATAAGTATGGAGAGATGGGGTCACCTTATTTGATACCATTAGCAGCATTGATATGCTTTGTAGGCTCACTAGAATTTTAAATGAAGCACTTGAGATGCATTGATGAATCCATTGTGTGAGTATGTAAGTGAAACTAAATACTTTGAGAACATGGTTGATAAAATGTCAATTTACCTTGTCATAAACTTTTTCAAAATGGATTTTGAGTGCACAATTCTTCCTGCTATTCTTTCCGGTGTAATGCTTGAATAATTTCTGAGGTAATGCAATATTGTCTCCAATTTGTCTCTTTAGGATATAAGTAGATTGAATTGAGTCAATAAGCCAAGTAAGTATAGGCTGCAATCTTAAATCAACACTTTGGAGATGATTTTGTAGATAAAGTTGTAGCAGGAGATAGGTCTATAATCTTGTAAAGACTTTTACTCTTTCTTTTTAAGAACTAAGATAATGAAAGTGTTGCTTATGGCTTTGAGAAGCTTAACCCTATTAAAGAACTCTAATGCAACATCAGAGATCAAATTGCTTATAATGGATCAGTTTTTGTGAAAAATTGTATGTTGAAACCATCCAACCTTGGAGCTTTATTGTGGGATAGAGATTTTAAGGCATTCTCAATTTCAAATCTAGTAATAGGAGTTGCCAAAGCCTCCACATCCTAGGTAGAAATTTTTTGTTGAAATATTTCATCAATAAATTCCACAAAGGAGCAAGTAGAAAAAGGAGAGCCTAATAATGATTGGAAATAGCAGGTAGCTTCATCAATAAATTGGCTTTGAGTTTGAAGCAAGGATCCATTACTTTCAAGGTAAACAATTTTGTTTAACGCTTTCCTTGCAGAGATAGATTTATGGAAGAAGACTATATTTTTATCCCGATCTTAAAGCCATCTAATTCTAGATCTTTGTTTTAATAAGGAATAGTCAAAGTTAACTGATTTTGAATAATTCTTCAAAGCAATATTTTCTACCTCTTAGATCTTTGGACAAGTGGGATTGATGTACAAATTAATTTAAACCAATTTTTTTTCTAGAAACATCTTGTGTCAAATTTGAAAAATATTAAATTATAAAGCTTTTATTTTCATGCAAATAATCATATATTTTTATTAAATAGTTTTATAATTAAAAAATATTTTAATCCATAATTTTAAATAAATTATTAAATTTATCCAAATTCTATTTTTTAATATTTTAAAATATAAACTTTATACCAAATATAAAATTATATTATTTTTCATTTGAGATTACAGATAATTACGCTAACGTTCTATATTACATGAATTTTCTTTTTAATTATTGAAATACGTAATATTAATTTTAATATAAAAATAAAAAATTTAGACTTGTCTTAACTAAACGATACAAATTTAAGGAAGCTTTTGAGTTTCAAAATAAAAAAACAAGATTAATGATAATTCGACCATCATCAACTTATTCTTATTGATGTTCATCTTCGTCACCAGCTTTAACTTCTCTTCAGATATACTACTATCATCATTTTTCTAATGAAAATTAGTTTGTAGAAAGTTATCCAAAAATATGAGGAGCTATAAATTAAAGAAGTTGATTCTTGTAAGAAACTTAAAGAGTTACCTAAATTGCTTGAAAAACTTGTGACCTAAACTAAACTTTAAAAAGAATGACAAACTAACAAACAAATGGATAACACAAATAGATAATTAAAAGAAGAGGAGATTTCAAAAAGAAAAGGAAAAAGATGACCTTGTTTATTGCCTTCAACAATAAAAGAATCATTATAATTGTTCAAATTGTGATTCTGAATTCTATAATAATTTTAAAAGTGATTCATTTTCTACTCTTTTTGTTTAGGAAACTCAAAATACTTTTCAAAGTTACATTGTAGAGTTAAGATAAGTCTATTTTTCTTATATTAAGTTAATTCCATGTGTTATAGTAATTAAAAGACAGTTCATGTGACATACCACTTCAACTCAGTTAAAGGTGGACTTTAGGGGCGAGAATGATGTCATCTTAAGACAAAAAGTCTCTTTTAGACCATAACATTTATATTAAATTAGATCTTAACATTTTAACGCATTCAAAATGAATTCCAATATTTTCAAAATTAATTGAATCAAAACACTAATTGACAAAACCCTTAACTTTGTCATAATTTTGAATTCCAATATTTTCAAAATTAATTGAATCAAAACACTAATTGACAAAATCCTTAACTTTGTCATAATTTTTTTAGTTTAGAGTCTATGTGTATTTTTCTCTTGTTTCAACAATGCCAAAGTGGAGTCTAAATAGCAATGATGGGATTAACACCCAAAGTTTATTAAAGAAAAGTCTAGTTTTGTTATTCACTTCCCGCAAAATTTCTAGATTCTCTAATCATCATCATAGTGTGCTTAACATTTCTTACACTTTAGCATCTTCTTCATCAATCATCTTCATCTCCCTCACATTGTTTTGGCTTGTCCCTAGGGTTGATATGGCCTATTGTCGACTAACATTTCCAACTTAGTTAGCTATTCTTCTTACTATTGTGAAGTAAATATATAATTTTTATCATGAAATTAATCTGCATGGCCATATGAGTATGTAAATTAGCTAAGGTATAACTTGCAGGAGGTAATTTAGGAAATAAGTTTATTTTCTTTACTCATCAAACTTAACCACTTTATCACTATTTAATTTGATAAGAAGCTGCCTGCTATCCAAATCTGTCAACACAAATTAGAACCTACAATAGCCTTAGTAAGAGTCAGGGTTTGCGCTCATCTACCTTCCTCTTAAATCTTGAATGTTCCTTTTATGGAAGCACAAAGAATAAATCACTAATTATTATCAAAGATTAAAAAAAATCAAAACCTTAGTATAAAATCCCTTAAACAATTTTGGGGGCAGATAATCATCAATAATCACCAACAACATACCACCTCATCAGCTTCTTTAGGAAACTTTTTGTTCATTATGTATGATCTTTTTAATGATCACTTCCCAAACCTTTTAATTGCTCTCCCTTGCATTATGGGCATTTGTCTTTATCACTAATAGGCTTATTGGTAGTATTACACTCAGTATAAGGATGTTACATTTATGGATCAAGTTTCCTTATAGAAACTTTCATACATGTTCCCTGATACTTGACACATTTCACTAAAACTTTAGACTTTTATCCCTTTATATCATAAAAATAGTGCACAACTTTCAAACCAAAAACTTATTACAGAACCATAAACAAGAATAAAAAAATAGAATAACTCACCTATTATACTTAGAGTATATAACATTCTTAAACAACGATAGCATATTATATATGCCAAGAAAGATGTCTTTCTTAGAGTATTTAAGAGGATGAATCATATCCGTTCCCTTCCTCTACTTCCTACTATTAGCAAAGACTCAAATATGTCAAATGGGTTGCGGCCACCACCTCTACCATACAGTTGTGCCAATAATTTAAAATGTAATTATGGTAATTAATGAAGAATTAGGTATTTTTAGGGAAAGTAGATGATAAAATGTAGAGCTTTTCTTTTATTGAAGAGTATAAGTGTCACCAGTACCATCAAAAAGAAAAAAAAATATATACATTAACATTTATCAAACAGAATCTTAATGGGGTTAAGGAGTTTGTCAATTGGAGGTTTGATTTAATTGGTTTTGAAAATGTTAGTCTTCTTTTAAAATACTCTAAAACAATAAGGTTAGACCTTTATTTTGATGTGAAGTCTGAAAGGGATTGACATATTTATTTCAAAATCATCTTTTATGTATTAAAGTACTAAAAATTTTAGTTCAATCTAATTTTAAAAAATTTTGCTTAAAATTGTATAATAAAGTATTAATTTTATTTCATAATTTTATTACTTTCATACAATTAATTATATATGTAAAAAATTACTTATCAATTTAAATGTATACTTTAAAAAATAATTTATTTTTAAATATTTTTAATAAAATTAATTATATTAGACACTTATATTGTATAAACCTTTTGCACTTTGCCTCTTAAAATTTAAAAATTATTAAATCCTTTTTATACTTTGTTATTATTTTAAAGAGCATCTTAACATAATTTATTTGTAAGTTTTTCTAATATAAAGTACAAAACATTATATTCAACTTCATTAGAACACATAATATATCACTCATGAAAGATATATAGTTAAATAAAGGAAAATAAATCATTGCACAAATTCATTTCATGTAAAATAAAACTCTTAAATAGTTTAATTGTTATTTTCCTTTCTATTTGAACTATATTTTCCTTTTATATAAAAGTATTAGAAATATCATATTGATATTTATTGAATATTTCATGATTAAAAGTATGTTCACCAAAAATGATTTCATAAGATTTACTAAACAATTTATTGGGAAGTCAACAAAAATACCTCAAATTATCATTTCCTGAACCAATTACTGAAGCTAAAGGATATGACACAAGCTGATGTCTCGTGTAGAATTGAAAATGAAATTCAGGTCTCATTATGGTATTATAATTAGTCAGGCCAAGAACAACTTTTGCATTCTCTGTATACTTCAAGAACTTCATTGATCTTGCCAATTCACACCAAAATCAAGTTATTGATTAATGGGAATATCTGGAAGTTCCCTCACAGATTGAGACATTTACAACTTACATACCCTCCTAATCTAAATATTTCAGATATCTTCTAATGGAAAGACCAACCTGTTCACAAATTATCCAACAAAATCATTAAGAACTTGTTAAGAAGAAGATGCTTTAAGGTAGATTGGTATAAGATTGTTTGGAAGAAGGTCTTAACACCCAGAATCTCTTTTCTCTTGTTGCTTACAATCAAAACAAACTTAACACCACTAACAAAATTCCATACCTACAATTTGAAAAAATGTCCGATCTCCCTTCATCAACAACATATGGGAATATGTTACAAGAAAATGTCTATAGCCTGCTCTAAGGAATTCTCTCACAGATATTACATAACGGTTGTCAATCCAAGCTTCTAACTCAAAACCATCCAATCTAATTTTTCATACTTACTTTGGGACTTTATGTATATATCTTATAGAGAGAAAGGAATTCCAGAAGATTTGCAAACAAAACCTCACCAATGGAGTCTCTAAAATCAGAGATCATCAATGGCATCAGGGAGTTGGTATCGCTAAAAAATACCAACCAGAATTGTAGCTCTAACTTGCTATCTTCTCTACACATCTAATGCAATTTTTCTTTGCATTTTGTCTCAACTTTTTGCAAAAATATGCAAGGAAGTTTTGTAACTTAGGCAAGGGTATCCCTTAAGCACTATGTCTTGTTTGTAATACTTTAATTAATTAATTAATTAATTACCATTTTCCTTTAAAAATAATTTATTGGTATAATGATATGATATCTTTTAAGTTTTTTAATTCATAACATTATTCATTAAATAATATATACTTTTTTTGATAAACTTATTTTAAAGATTATTCAAAAATATTAATATTGTTTCACTTAATTTATATAAATTGAGTATCTTTCCAAGCCTTTTATGTCAAAGATGTATGTTTAAATCACTCATTTTTATTGCTTCAAAAGATTGAGATTTTTAAATCTTTTGAGAATTAGGCTGAAAACAATATCTTAAACTATCTTAAATTAGTTGAAAAATTATTTTTTTACTAATTCCACCTTTGAAGATTAATGAGCAAGTTAAGGAACCTAGCTATTATGTAAAAAGGGCATCTTAAATGATCTCTTATTTTTCTTTTTTATTTTCCATTTTTTTGTTCTTCATCTTGAATTTATTCCCATGTTAGTCATCTCAAATGCATAATCTTAAATAGATATTTATTGATAATTTTATACAAATTTATATACTTGGTTAGTAGATGAACTTAATTGTATAATTATGCAATATCAGAGATTCAATTGAGTTATGTAAAAGTAAGTAGATGGAATAATTATTAAGGAGACTATTTCAAACTTGATTAATGTTGACATTATTATATATGTCTAAACAAGTATGAGAAATAAGAAGAAACTAGTCTTTGAACTCTTTTACTACTACTCCCCAATTTGATTTTATTCTTTAAATTTCTTTTTTCATATTTTATAAATTAATTGTATTGAAAATATGACTTAAATTGTTTTATATAAAAAAAATTTACGTCAATGAATATTAATATAAGACACTAATAAGTAATAATCTAAAAATTAATACTTTGGCTTCTATATGAATCAATAATCGTATATGTGTGTTTTTTGTGAAATTTCATTTGTTTTCTATTATTAATTTTTATTTTAATTAATATTAACAAGAAAAATTAAAAAGAAAAATAATTGGCACTAAAAATAATAAAGATTGACCACTTATTTGAGTTTTTAAAATAAAATTTTAGAATGGTACATTAGTTAAGAAAAAAGTTTGATTATCTAAAAAAATAATTTCTTATACAAGTTATGCTGAAATTTTCTTTTAAGTACAATATTTATATCTATCCTACTTAAGAAATATTTCTAAAAAAGTAAAATTTAATATTTAAATATAAAATTTTTCTTCACTCATACTATCTAACAAATTTGGTTCATAATAGACAATATAATATAATAAATAATATCTATCAAATTAATAACATCAGTTAATTAATTATAAATAATTATATTTAGAGTTATATAATTGGTTTGACGAAACGAGATTATCTCTTTTAAGAGTTATAATAAATGTCATTATAATAAGAATAATGACAACAAGAATAATATTTCAATATGAATCTCATTGAGACGTAGAATCTGAAAGGTATAATAGTATGCAACCTTACCTCTAATTGATAGAAAGGTTGTTTATAATTGTCGTTATAATAAGAATGCATATTTTAATTAAAATATTAATTTTATCAATTATTATGGTATATTTGTATGATAATTTCATCTTTTTAAATTCTCATATTGATATGAAATTTTAATTTATGACTTTTTTAAAAAATATAATATTTACACGTAAAAGAATTTACTTTTTATATAAAACATTACATCGTGGTTTATATAAAAATATCCATATCGATGATTAAAAAATCAAGCTAGCTTGCAGATGCAATTATAAAAGCCTTAATCTTTTTACCTTATTGGTTTAGTTTATTTTAATGACTCTTGTTATTAAAAATTGATTGATTTATTAATTGCCAACCAGTTTTCATAAACTAACCAATTTCTAAAACTAGAATAAATAAGTTGGTTTTTGTTTGACAATCTCCTTCTTCAGTTAAACTCTAATCTCTTCAATAGGTAAAGATAGTCTCTTTCATCAATCCTATTTCAAGTTCTTACATTTTATTCAATTTTTATTATACATCATTTTTATAACAATCTAATACTGGTTGAGTTTTTAAACTTTAAATCTCTGATCTTACTGGTTTAATTTCTAGTCTAATTTTTAAACTATTGATCCATATGCATTTAATTTATTTTCTGAATTATATTGAAATCATTCTATATGGGTTCAAATAGAGTGATTATGTTAGGAAACCAACTGTGATTAAATCACGGACGCAATAGAAAAATAAAATTTTACAGTTTTCGATCCGATCCTGATAATTGAATAACATGAAAAACTAAACTTGAATAATAAAATATAAAATTATACTGAATTCGATATTCTTATTATGATCCTTTTGAAAAAATTTTAATGTATCAACCACGAGTTGTTCACGCATCCAATCTCTAACAATATCCACAGAGTAGTTACACAACTTTTTGAGAGAAATTAACAGGAGTACTGGCTCTTTATGCTCATTGCTATTGTTAGAAAACAAAAGCATAAGGGTTTTTAGTTTATAGTAAAATTAAATACATCAATTATAATTAAAGTCTAACTCTAATTATAATTAATTTTAATTTTAATAAAATCAAATATCTCATATTTAATCTATAAAGTTTGTCAAATTTTATAATTAAGTCTAAATTAAATGAAATTGATTTTTCTCTTTTAAACTACTCTTTATGTGTAACCCATTAGATTCCTAATATATTGGCAATGACTATAAATTACAATTCTAATTCATAATTAGAAGTAGATAAATTAAAATTCTTTTTAATTTATCTCTAATTCTCTAATTAAACATTTTATAGTCATAGGTCAAGATTGATATCCAATAGTATGTCATAATTATCTAAATATCAGGAACACTAAAGTAATTTGACTTAACTTGTTCATGCATGGTTATGATGTATACTTCAATTCTTTCATCATTTAATATCCCAAATAGATAGAGTATGGATCTACTTTTTTGTATCTAATGAATTTATAATTAATATTTGAAAACATCGTTTTACATGTCAATTCACTTTAGCTAAAGAATTCTTTAAATAACTACTAATCAAAAGCAATAAAACAATCTTTGTAATTACTTTAAAATGACAAATCCTTTATTTACTTACTCAAATATCTCTATATGGTTCTTACTGCATCCAAATACTATCAATTGAATTATCCTAGGATAGTTCGTAAGTAAATCAAAATACAATTCTCACACGAGATACCATGTTAATCTCAAGTCTAAGGATCAATTATATAACCTTCATAATAAGAAAATACACAGACACATAGGTAATACTTCATTTGGGATCCTCATAATTGGTTCAGTTGAGTAAACTTATTCTCTAATAAGTACTCATACATTAGTTTAAGTATCTCTATACTTTAATTTATAAAATCAATTACTTTCTTCATAAGAAAGAAACATAACATGTGTTAGTTTTCCTGTTTCATCAATATCTTGCGTTGATGAAACTACAACTAGGAACATTTAGGAATAATACATAGATGAAAATTGAAACTCATAATTATGATCTCATCATAATTTCAATTATAAAGTAATTATTCCAAGGATTTTACCTTCAATATTAAAACAACTTATGTAATTAACATATTACATAAAGATAAAAAATGCCTTTATTAATTAAAGAATAACATCATACATTAAAATTCCAACCAACCGATTGGCTACAAGGGTATAAACTAACAATCTCCTACTTGCACTAAAGTCAATAGCCTACATATCTAATACTATATCCTTTTACATATTGATCATGTCTCTTCTAAGACAAAAGCTTAGTGAGATGATCTTTAAGATTCTCTTTAATGGGAAATCGCTCCAATGTTATGTCTTTTCGCTTCACTATCTCCCTAATCAAGTGAAACTTTCTGAGTATATGCTTAGACTGTTAATAAGACCATGTTTCCTTTGCCCTTATAATGGTGTCATTTCTATCATAGTACAATACTATAGGCTCAATAATGCTAAGAACCACTTTAAGTTTAGTGCCTCTGACACTAAAATGTACTCTACATTAATTGTTGAATCTATAATGGTTGGTTGTTTGGAACTCTTTCAATTTACTACACCATTTAGAGTGAAGATCTATCTTAACTGTGATCTACTATCGTCTGCATTTATCTGATTTACCTTAAAACTTATCAGATATTGTACACTTCATATGAGTGTCACATTCCTAAATCTTTGAGTGTGACAACTTTGTTATACTACTAGTCCATATCTCATATGGTATCTTGTCAATTAATTTGGATAGAACTCCATTCAAACCGTAAATAGTAGTTTCAATGGTATATCTCCAAAAGGAGACAAGAAAGACTAAATGGCTCATTATGGAATATACTATATCTAATCGAGTATATTTCTCCTCTTAGATACTCCATTATATTTTGGAGTTCGAGGAGGAGTACATTGTGAGAGAATCCCATTCTCTTTTAAGTAACTAAGAAACTCATGGCTAAGTATTTACAACCTCGATCTGATCTAAGTGTCTTAATACTTTTACTACTTTGTTTCTTAACTTCAAGTTTAAATTATTTGAACTTTTCAAATGAATTAGAATTTTTGTTTTATCAAGTAGACATAACCATATCTAGAATGATCATTTGTGAATATAATGAAATATGAAAATCCACTTTTGGCATAATTAAACATAGGGTCATATACATTTAAATGTATAAGTTCCAGTAACTCATTGGCACATACTCCCTTTCTAATAAAGGGTAGTTTAGTCATCTTTTCGAATAGATAGGATTCATAAGTTTTATATGATTCATAATCAAAAGGATCCAAATATCATTATTTATATAACTTTTTGATTATAGTTTCATTGATATGACTTAACCTATAATGTCATAGATATGATGGATTTTGGTGACTTAACTTTCTTTTCTTGCTATTTTTATTAAAGTTTGACCTTTCAAGATCTAATTAATACAAACCATTGTTAGTAATCTAGATCCATAATAAATGTAATCTATATGAAAAGAACAACTATAATTATTAATAATAAAGACAAATCCATTCAAATCTAAATAAGAAATAGAAATGATGTTTCTAGTAACAATTAGAACATAACAATGGTTATTTAGTTCTAATACAAGGTTAAAAGTCAAAGTTATACTACATGTTTTTATAGTTAATACAACTCTTACTCCATTGCTCATTTATAGGTCCACTTCGTCTTTCCTCAAATATCTACAACATGTTAATATTTGTATATTATTACAAATATGAGAAACACATCTAATATCTAATACCTAAGAATATGGAACGTAAGTAGAAAGATTGATTTCAGTCATAAACATACTTAAAGAAATAGCTTACTTAAGCTTCTTATCTTTCAATGTAGCAAGATAAGCTAGGCATTTCCACTTCCAGTGTCCATTGACTCCACAGTAAAAACATGTGCCCTTTTCATTGCTCTTCTTTTTCACACCACCTTTTGGCTTTATTACTCTAGCATAAGCCTTTTGTTTCTTGTTATTATTCTTTTTAGAGCCATTTTTCTTGCTTTTAGAAAAATCCACAGTAAGAGTAAAAAGGCACCCGTCTATAGTTTTGAACATATTCAGCAATTCAAACAATGACATATCCTTTTGATTCATATGGAAGTTCATAACGAACAATAAAAAACTCAAATTTAAAGAATGCAGCATTCAATCAATACTTAACTCATGATCTATGACAAAACCTAATTGGCCTGAATTTTCAATATAACCAATCATTTTCAGCACATGTAGGTTCATTGAATTTCCTTTTTCCATTTTGCACTAAAATAATACTTTGGAGATTTGATACCTCTCCATATGCTTTGTGCACCAAACAACTCTTTGAGATGCATAATTATAGTAGGAACATTCATGTTCTCATGTAGCCTCTAAAGCTCTAAGACATACTAGCTACCATCACGTATATAACTTGTTTAACATCATCAATATAACGATGATATCTCTCGCAAGCCTCATCAGTCACGTCTAAAATAGGCTTTGGTAGAGCAGCATTGTGAAGAACATACAACTTCTTTCTTGATTGAGAACAATTCTCAAGTTACGTAACTAGTATGAGAAGTTAGGTTCAGTTAGCTTGTTAGCATCCATGACGCTCCTCAACGTCAGATTGGTATTCATCTTCTGATTTGGTAGTCGAAAGACATAAAAGAGTAAGTATTAGTTTATACTATAAAATCAAATAAAATAAGGACTCTAATAAATATTTTATTACTCCTCCTATTTTATTTAAAATAATAACCCTCACTCTTAAATCAAAAAATTATCAAATATTTCCTAGTGGGCTAGGATCCCTTTTTAAAATAGTTGATCTTGAGTTTGCTTAACAAAACAACTAAATTTAATTAAGGTAGATAACAACTTTATCAATAACATCTTATGTAAATCTTAAATTCATTAGATGACAACTCTTTTCCAAAATATTTCTTATATATTATTCATAACCCTACCTTTAAATTCTTATGATTATGAATTTGTTAATTCAAATCATATAAATTTAGTTAAATAAGACCCATTTAAGATAAATATATTCGAGTTAAAAGGGTCTTGAGTTTGCTAAATAAGCCTTGTAATATACAAAACTTTGATTTTATTCTTAAATAATAGAAGACAACTATCACATTTTCAACACGTACTTAATATTTAATTGAGAGATTTGAAATTTAAAATTTTTTGGCCTCATCAAAATAATATAATCTCATTATATTATAATTTCTAACATAACTGATTATAAAAGAAATATGTTAAAACCTTTGCTTGATTCTAATTACGGATTTGATAACTAATTCAATTTAATAATTTAACTTCTTGAAAAATTAAACTAAATCTCAAATTATTCCTAATAATAGTTATCTTTTGAACATAATTTTGAAACATTTAGAAAAAACACAATTTCAAATTTTTAGTAATATTAACCAATTTAATATCTATTACATTAATTTAATTAAAAATAAGGATTAAAACATATAAATTCAAATAATAAAAAATTGTGGGGACTGTTTGACGTATGTTGTAGACGTTGCACACGCCCCATTGCTTTTCCAGAAATAGGATTTCTAGATTTTTTGCCATCTCCAGTCCTCAGTCTTGCACCTAGGCTTCCAACTTCCAATCTTCACCGTCATATATTGGAATCCTCCATCTCCCATCGTGACTTTTTTCATGGAAAATAATCACCCTTGATTAGTGGCGATTTGTCACTAGTTCAAGGCTTCACCAGGAGTGGTTTGCCGTCAGTGAAGATACCCTTTAGTGGTGGTGGTCAAAGCTGCCTTTGATATTCCAAAAAACAACCACAAGCGTGTGTTTTCCATAAAATAAAGGGGAATAGTTTAGAACCATTCAGGGCATAAGCAGATAAGAAAAATAAGATTTCCGGAAGTAAGAACAACGAGAAAAGGAGAGGTGGAATAAATTTGTCATTAAACCAGTTTTGAAATCATTAGCCTTAATTAAATTAAAAAAAGATTTTTACCCTTAATTTTTTTAAAATCAATAACATTAAGCACTTCATTCAAGTTAAACAATTATAGGAGATTCTGATACCACTGTTAGGAAACAAACTGCGATTGAATCACAGACGCAACGAAAAAATAATATTTTTTTTAATATTTGATTAGATCTGAATAACTTGAAAAACTAAACTTGAATTATAAAATATGAAATCGTACCTAATTCGACATTCCTATTATAGTCCTTTCGAAAAATTTTCAATGTATCAATTATGAATTGTTCTGTTTAACTTCTAGCAGTATTCACAAAATAGTTACTCACTTCTTTGAGAGGAATTAGCAAGAATGATATCTCCTTATGCTTATACCTATGTATAGAAAAAATCAAGGTATTAAAATTAAATGCATCAATTATAATTAAAGTCTAACTATGATTATAATTAATTTTAATTTTAATAAAATCAAATATTTTATATTTGATCTCTAAAGTTTCTCAAATTATATAATTAAGTCTAACTTAATTGCAATTAATTTTTCTCTTTTGAACTATTCTTTATATGTGACTCATTAAGTTCTTAATATATTAAAAATGATTATAAATTATAATTATAATTCATTATTAGAATTAAATAAATAAAAACTCCTTTAAATTTATTTTTAATTCTCCGATTAAATAATTTATAAGCATAGGTCAAGATTGACATCTAGCAACATATCATGACGACTCAAATATTAAGAATATTAAAATAATTTGACTTAACCTATCTATGCATAGTTATAATATATAATTTAATCTTTTCTTCATCCAATGTTTTAATCGGACAGAGTATGGATATAGCATCTACTCTTTTATATCTAATTATGTTCTTTCTTATAAACAGTAATTGATTTATAATTAATATTTGAAAACATTTTTTCAAATGTCAATTTATTCTAGCCATAGAATTTTTTAAATCATTACTAATCAAGAACAGTAGAACATTTTCTCTAATTACTTTAGAGTGGCGAATCCTTTATTAATTTAATCTATTATCTTCATATGATTCATACTGCATCCAAGTACTACAAATTGAATTATCTGAATGCAGTTTATAAGCAACGTCAAGACATAATAATTTTCACATGAGATATTGTAGTAATCTCAAGTCTAAGTATCAATTATATAATCATCATAATGAGAAAGTCCCTAGACATTTAAGTAATATTTTATTTGAGATCCTCATATTTGGGTCAATTGAGTGACTTATTTTGTAGTAAGAATCCACACTTAATTTAAGTATCTTTATATTTTAATTTATTAAATCAATTACTTTCTTTATAAGAAAAATATAGCATGTGTTGATTTTACCATTTCATCAATATCTTGCTTAGATGAAACTACAAATAAAAAGTTTTAGAAATAAGACATAAATACAAATTAAATATCATAATTATTATCTCATCATAATTTCAATTATACATCAATTATTCTAAGAACTTTACATTTAATATTAAAAACAAATATAATTAACATAATACATAAAGTTAAAGAATGCTTTATTAGGTAAATAATAATGTCATATATTAAAATTGCAAATAACATTAACTGGAGGGGCAGAAAGTAACATATTCCTCGATTCTTAAAATCTTTGGATCTTATGAAATTTTAACAATTCTGACTATCTGTACTGTACCTGGCGGATTGGGCTCTATTTGTTTCCAGCAGAATACAAGCGAACTATAAATCCATTACCTCTCAAAAGCATTTGCTTTTAATTTTGTTTAATATTTGTTTTCTTATTGTACTTAGGTACTGTAGAAACTTGTACGTCTGTACTGCAAAATTTTGCGGACGAGAACTTGACTGACCTCTTCCCCGTATATATACACAATTGATCCATTGTATTTAGGATAAAATGAGAGATCAAGAACCCAGATATGCGTGATAAGCAACGATGTCAAAACAAATAGAGAAACAACTGCACAAGAAGTGCAGGCGAAAGATTAGTTAATTTCGTTACCGGTTTTTGCAATGGTTCAAAAGGTCAGAAATAGCAGCTTATCTCCACACTTTTGATATACATACATGCATAAACATATCCATTCATCATTCATGTGTTTTAATTCTTCATAGCCTGAGCTTCTTCCTCATAATTAATTGTCAAAATTTAGCACGTCCAAACATTCGACCAATTCATAGGTATAGATTAGCTCCTATTCTACGTTTATCTCTTAATCTGGACCTGTAGCTTTCCTGCAGATAACTGTACAAAGTCGTGATGTGTAGAGTTAGAGTAGGCTTCTCAAACAAAGGTAGCAACTCAATACAGTATTGGCTTTTAGCCGACGTCTCTAGACTTTTGGTTGAGGACTTGGTGACTTTGAGCGCATGCCTTGTCGTGGCGAGCTGTGACTGTGACTTGTGTTGATATGATAATTACCTACTTTGAGAGAGATAAAGAAACTGCGTTTGGTTGTAGTGATTATCGTTGTCGTTGGAAGGAGCCTTACCCAGTTACCCTAAACTCCACTTAAAAGTTTCGGATAAGAAACCCTTTTCGTGTTGAGACTACACTAGAACCCCTCCTATTTGTATTTGAAATGGTCATCGTAATATTACTTTTTAAACCTGATTTGAATCGCTGTGCATATATTAAGAGCCACCTTAATTAATTTAGCTCAAACTAACTCTGATTGTTTTTAAATTATTAGTAAAAAGGTGCATAACATTTTAATTTGACACACAATCGTCAAGTTCTGGATAACTTTAAGCAGAATCATACGTATTAACTTTTATTTCACACATCATTTCTTAATTTCCTATTGCAGTAAGTAGGCTGATGATATGGTAATTGAGCCGCGTCTAATATAATTTTCTTCTTGCCAAAAGACAAAAGTATGCAAAGTGACTAATTAAGGATATGAAGACTATCGGTAAACAGCAATAACAGTGACCTACGTTTCTGGCCATTAGCCATAGATAGTGAAAACATTAGAAATTCATAAAATTATTCTTCTTCATTAACCAGAGTAGGGGATTCTGATGGAGCTTCACAGATTTTGAAGGAATTCTGTTTTAATGCCACCAATGGTGATAAGACCCTCTCCACTTCTGGGCACGAGAGTAACAATCACGTTGTCGTCATCGTCAGCTCCCAAATCTTCCAACAGCTCTGTGATTCCCAATCTCAAGCACGTCTTCATTGTGTTCATACCCTTATGCTTGTGAGGCACATTCACAAAGCTCCCTGCAAACTCTGTGTTGTCTGGTGTGGTATTTGTCTCATCTTCATCGTTTATGAGCACATCGAACTTGGCATTGACGTCTCTTTCCAGCTGAATCCCATCTATCACAAGAACTTCCTCTTCCGCTTCTTTCTCTTCACTGCTTCTTGATTTCTTTGGCCTTCCAACTTTTGCACTCACCACTTTATCCAAAACCAATGGGAATGCAGTGAGTGGTGTGAGTTTTTTCTTTGTTTCTGCTGCAAATGCTGCTTTGGTTTGGCCAAAAGCCTTCATAGCCACTTTCTTGGATGACCTTTTCGGAGTGGGCTTAGCCTTTAGCCAAGGAATATCAACATCTTCAAAGTCATACCCTAGTTTTCTTGAATCAAGGCAATCTCTGACCTTAACACGAACAAGATTCTTGTTCTCATCGTAGAACAAGAAGGTCGAATCAAGCCAATCCCCGTCTGAAATATCTTTATGTTTCTTGTTCAATTTCTTCCATATGTTCCACATTCGGTCAACATTAGAGTGATGAGCGTAAAATAAAGGGTCCCTACCAGCCGAGTAGAAATTTCCCATGTCTTCACCGTTCGGTTGAGTAGGGTCACCAGTCCAAATGTGAAGCTGAGTGTGTGGTGTCGTCTCAATTGTTCCAGCTCCGGGGTCTGGATCACCACCTGCTCTATAAGCTGCACCGAAAAAGAGGGTATTGGTTTTGGAAGAAGTGACCATTTGCCGATACATAAGTGCAAAATTACTGGCGTATAATTTGCTGGGGTCTGTTATAGGGGTCTTCTTGCTACTGTAGTCAAGATCGAGCAAAGTTGGTGGCACGTGACTCTTGTTTCGGAAAGAGTTGTATAGTGGCGATCCAAGACTGATGTAATCTGTTGGCATTTTCATGCCAGGGATTGCATCCCAATTCCAAAATGGCATAGCAAAAGATGGATCGTTGATCAATTTGCCGAGGGTTCTCTCAAAGAAGTAGAGGTACCACCTATGAAAAGGAAAGAAGAGCCATGAATTGTGAATTTGGAGGTCCAAATCTGGGAAACCCACTTGGTGATAAGCACCATTGCAATAAGCACAGTGGACGCTTGCTTGTTGCATGAAGCTACGAGGGTCATCACCAGGTAAAGATCTCATGAGCTCCATGGCTCTGGAGAATTTCGCTTTGTAGGCATCACTAAGTTTATGAGCAGCGGGTCTTATCCGAATTCTAGTTTGTGGAGGAGGAAACTTGAAGTCAATGATCTTTATGTCTGTGGGAGGACAACAGTTGACAGGTTTAGCACCAGTTGGCAAGTCAGCTGCGCCGCATTTTGTGAGATCCGGCGCTGCAACTGGTGCAGCAAAGGCAAAAGAGTCAGAAAGAGACGTGGCGCCGGAGAGACCACCGATACCAATGAGTACATCTCTTCTTGTAGCAGCGTTATGGTTTAGCAAATGCTTGTCATCATCAGTATTACTACTAGCGCTATTGGCTTTGTTTGAAACTCTGGGGTTGAAGTGAGTGCTTCTTGTTATTCTGCAATCAAAGGGTAGAGGGGTTTTGGTGAAGGAGGCGGTGGAAATGTTGGCAGGTAGGGCGGTGATCGGAGAAGAAAATGAAGTCATGGTTATAGATGATTTCACGGTTGACTCATTTTGTAATGTAAATGTAAATGTAATGATGTTGTAATGTCCATCCAATGCCCATGGTTTTATAATGAAGTGTGCTGACTTTTCCTTGGAGCTGAAGCATCTCGTCCACATGAATCAAAGAAAAGGAAATGATTTGGATAAGCGGATTTTTATTTACTATAGAATCCGTTTAATTATATAACATACTCATTTCTCAATAAAAAGCTTTGAATTTTCTTCGAAACCTTCCAGGGGACATCGCGGAGGTGAAAATGACCCAAGTGGTAGTGAAATTAAGTTTTGTGACAGATGAACCACTGACACTGCCACTAAGTAAGGGCGAGTGCGTGATTACCGTAATGTAATCATTTTACAGATAGATGTCTGAAATCCTTTTCACAAAAATTCTGTAGCACAATTTAAGTTTTTTAAAGTCATGCTAAAGGGTGGAGTTTCTACCTGACCTCTATATATAGCTAGTTGATTATTCACCCTTTTAGTTACAAATCTAACTGTTAAGCAAATCTAACAGTGCATGAGAATTATGAATTATATTAGGAACTTTGTCCTTTAGATGTCAGAGTGTGCCAACTAGCTGTCAAAGCTACCAAAGAAAAAATCACCTTTATGGGCCCCTAACTATGCAATAATGTAATAACTACGCAAATTATTCACTTCCACTAAGGGATTTTAGTAAAGGGAAACGAATCTTTTTTTAGAAATTAAAAATTCATTAATGATAATAAAAGGTTAAGAGTATAGAATTTAATTAACCAAAACAACCACGTTATAGTATTGTAAATACAATGTAACCAAACATAACAAGAAACGATGATGTTGCAAACAAAAGAGGAAGGTCTAACAAAGCGATTGCATTTTGTAAAAGAAGTTCTCTAACCGACTATTGAATTTTCAAACATTACCTAATTAGGGTTAGGAGATCTGGAGACTTTGAGGGAGTTGCTTGAATAACTCTCAAGATCTAGGCATGCAAAAGCGATCTTAGTGCAAATAAGAGCTAAATTCTACTTGAGTCTTCTGTACAAGCATCATATTTCTTGCTAATTCCTAACTTCTTGCAGATAACTAGATATCATGGGATTTGATTGTGGAGGGATCTACTACTTCGAACTTCTTCCTTCTTTTATCGCTTCAGATGAGTCTTCTACCTTTCTAATTATGTACTTCATCACCTCCTTCATTTGATTATTGCATTGTTAATCCTCATTTGCTTAAGTTGCCTAGAAAGTAAGAAGTATGAACCAACTGTGTTTATCTATTCCCTAGTCTTAAATGTTGACTGGGCCTAACTCTCTCGTTCTTTGGGTATACCAATTCGTTTCATCCTATTCGATGTTCTTCATTCTTTCTTCTAGTGAAGATTTTTGGGGAGAAGTTGTTGGACCAATGGTGGTTGACAAATTAAATCCCTTTATGTTTTGATAATAATAAAATATCTAGAATTAGTTAAGA
>JANIPM010000003.1:37825259-37837784 GCA_027478405.1 Erythroxylum cassinoides
AAATACCGGAAAAACCATGAATGCATGTACCTATAAATGCATATGCAAGAAACTCATTCCTCTATAATTAGAGGCCAGTGAATGCTCAAGTCAGTAAATGCAATAAAAATCCTAACCCGTCCCAATTTACCAAAATGACCTTCCTATCAGTAACGGGATGTTACAGACTAGGCCTAACTCTCTCGTTCTTTGGGTATACCAATTCGTTTCATCCTATTCGATGTTCTTCCTTCTTTCTTCTAGTGCAAATTTTTGGGGAGAAGTATTATTAAAGGAAATTGAGAAAAAAAGGTTTTATTATGGATATGCTAGCGGGTAATTTAAACAAGATGTTATAGTATCCTTTAATATGTTTAGCTGTGAATTTATAGCTGGAGAACCAATCTTTCCAGTGAAGCAATTGACCCTTTGGCAAGATTCTTTTGTTTGGATCAAGTATCTTTAGGAAAGACATATTGTACCTTTTTTTACTGCCAAAATCTGTTTGTAAATTACGTGATAGTTCTTTCTTAGCATTTAAATTGTATGTAAGCATGTCTATAATAAAACCTCTTTCCATCTATTTCCTCCATTAATACTGCTCCCCAAAAATCTTCACTAGCATCAATTTGCAAGATTTTTTTTCCTTTATCAAGAATCTTTAGTAGAGTTAGATGTTGATTGATTTACTTTAATTGTCTTATTATTTGGTCAGGGCCTTATAGTTGTGACTCTTTCTTTAGTAACTTTCACATCGGGATGACATTCTCTGTCCCTCATATGAAGGTTACTAAAAAAAACCACCACCATTAAAAATAATGAAGACATTAATCCAACAAAGGCAACTAATGTGTCCTTAATTGTTTATGCATCCACTTTTTAACACTGGGTGATTATTGTTGTGAAAGGGTTAAGATACTCATTTCAGTTCATATTTGAATTTAGGTACAATTGGAAACATAAAAACTAAAATGAGTTAAGAGTACACTCCTTGAACCAACATTTTTATGTTCAAACTTAATTACCCTTGTGGAATAAGAAGGAGATGAATTAGGGTGAGGATTGGATGAGAACATACAAGAAGCACAACATTTCAGTAAGAACTGGAAGATACACGGTCGTGTATATCCTTACACAGCCATGTAAACATTCGGAAGATATTTTTGAACTTACATAGTTGGATATACGGCTGTGTATCCCACCATGTATCTTCACGAATTTCACTTTTTTTTTACTTATACAGTTTGATACATAGTCATATATCAAACTGTGTATATGACCAGAAACCTAATTTTTCATATAAATAGAACAATTTGATGGCAAAAGAGGGATGGATTGATTTTGGGAGAAAATGAAGAGTAGAACACGCACTCTTTGGAAATCCATGGAAGGCTAGGCTTTCCCATTCTAATTTCGAGATAAAATAGAAGCCTAAGACACATTTTGGGTATCTTTTCTTTGTATATTTTGATCTTTCTCCCTTAGGGATTGTTTATGTTATCTTATGTTTATTGAATTGGGTATTGTGTAACAATGATTAAATGCTCTATTTGTTGTTTTTATGTAAACCCATTGCTAGTATTTTGAATATAATCCGTAATCGTTGTGTTTGGATTCATTAGTAGCAACTAATGGTGTCGAATCATTGAGGATAACGTAACCTTAGTTAAATGAACAGAGCTTATTGTTACCTTGATTAACCTATTTTCGTAACTCGTAATGTGGTTGTCTTATTAAATTTAGAGAGCCTGCTCTGTATTGTTCGATAGCTAGGTTTACTTAAAAAGCTTGTCTTAACTAAAAACGCCTTAAGGAAAAACCGTAGTTAACAGAGCTTATTGTTAACCTATGATTAACAGTTACTAAGAGAGGTATGAGAATAACAAGACACTGAAGTATGCTTATTCATGTGTAGGCCAAGATTGAACTAAGGACCAGACTCCAAATTCATTCATCACTTTTATCACTTTTTGATTATTCTCTTTAATTTGCTTTCTTTAGTTTAATTTCACTTTATTTTGTTATTTGAATTAAAGTAAAACCCTTATAACCTAAACATCAATTCTTTTCATTTAAAAAGCTTTACACACATTCTCTGTGAGATCAACCTAGACTTACCACTAGCTATAGTTTTAAGTTTAGTTATTTTGTATATCTACTATCTCGTTCTATCAATTTTGGCGCCATTACTGAAGAATGTGGTACTTTAGTTTTTTATTTCAGTTGTTGTTTTGTACATATTTTTTTATAATTAGTTTTTTTAGTTATTTCTTGATCTTTTGACTTTTTTTAGCATTTGTGTAAAAGGGACACATAGAAGGGAGTATGTCACTGTTGGATATTATCAACACTATTGGTGGAAAATTTTCCCATAATTGATATTTTCAATCCTATAACCAAGCTTGGAGTGATCAAAATAACTTTAGTTATGGGGGGAATAACCAATAAGACTACTTCCCAAATGAGTTGCAAGATGCACAATAATTCCTATTTAGACTACAAGCCTCTTATTATAACTCGGGTACATCTTTAGAAGATTTAATTAATGCTATTACCACTAATACTCTACATTTTTAGTAGGATGTAAGGAAATTTTTGTAGGATACAAGGTCTAGCGTCCAAAATTTGGAGAGCCAGTAAAACTCAGGTACATCTTTGGAAGACTTAGTTAATGCTATTGATGCTAATACTCTACAATTTTATCAAGATGTAAAACAGTTCCAATAAAATGCAATCTTTGATTCCCAACCTCGGTAAGTCAAATGGGTCAAATGCCAAGAACTATCAACCACCTAGAATCTTAAGGCACAGAGAAGCAACCATCTCAATCCAAGGTGTATCCAAGGAACGTTAGTGCGAAAACCTTATAGGGAGCTTGAGAATCTTGAGAGAACTACTTAAGGGATCGCTTATAAAGAAGAAATGGAGAAGGAGCTCAAAGAAGAAAAGAATATATCATTTAGTTCGAAGGCGAGTGTTGAGCCCCTTATTGTTGTTAACGCTAATCCTTCACCTTTACCTAGCAGGTTAGAGAAATTTAACAAGGAGGAAAAGGGTGAAGAGCTATTCAAGATATTTCAAGGGTGTAGAGTGATTAAAAGTTTGAAGATTGAGAAGACATTGAACGTAAAGGGCCATCTACTTAGGCCCTTTTTGGAATTACCTCAAATAGAGAAAGCATAAAGTGTGACACCTGAAGACCATAACTTTGTCACATGATGAGGAAAACAAGGACTTGAGCTAGTGACAATAAACAAAAGCATTTCTTGGGAGGCAACCCAATGGAAGTTTCTTTCTTTTCCTTTACATTTTTCATATTTGTTAAGATTATAATATGTGCTTCTAAGTTCTTTGTTTTTTATATGCATGTGTGTTTTTAAGTTTTTTTTTATTTCTTACAGGTTTTTATGTTTTCAAACAAAGAGAGAGAGAATTAATACAAACAAACAAACAATTTCTCTTTTTCTATTACATCTAGGAATATATATAGTCATAATTAGAGAGTGAATTAACTAGAAAAACTATGGCAATTTAAGCATGTACTTTTACTCTTGTGATTAGTCAATATACATTATTTTTAGAAGAGTAATGACTAGTGTTAGACAAAAGCCAGTGAGATTTTAAGCATGTATAGATTGACACATTCATATCAGTCTCATTGTCTTTTGTTTGTATGCGACCTTTATGATATGTACATCAAAACTTTGCCTTGATTTTCTATTCAAGATCACTTTTTATCACATTCGTTAAAATGGATATGATATAGGCATTCTTTGTTTCATAAGCTATATTAGCTGAATAGCCCACCTAGTGATATGAATTTTCCCTTTGTTAAGCCACTTGAGCTTTATTTGTCTTTTCTTTTTGTGTTAACCACGTTAAAAGCCTTAAACCTAAACAAATGTCCTACCTAAGTCTTAAAACTAGTGGAGCAATTATTGATTGTTGATAATTGTGGATGCACAAAAGTATAAGTGTGGAGGTGTGCATATATATGAGTTGGTTATAATTGTTGGGATGTCATTTTAGGTCTTATCAATGAATTCCAATGTTAATGTTGCTTCTTTCATTTTTTGTTCAAAAAAGAAAGAGGAAAAGGAAAAAAAAAAAGAGAAAGAAAAATAGAAAAGAAAAAAAGAAAGAAAATATATTTAAATAAAATTATCATAGAGGAAATGCATCTATTTTGCAAAATTATTCATGAGTAGTTTTTCCTTCTAAAGTTGTATGGAATGAGTGATTTGAGTATGATTCATATGTGGTAAATGTTGTTTTGAAGGATCACCACTTATAGTTATAATATATTGTTTGCCATCAATTGATGCGAGTGATTTATGCTTTTTGTAGTTTGTGGTGTGAGAGCTTGAATTTGAGTTGTGAAACATAGTTTTTACATTCATCATAGCTGATGTACACATTTTTTAGTGAATGTTTATTTTTGCAATTGATGTTATATTGAGTTTTTTTTTCTTACTTCACCATCTTTAATAGCTTTTGTGCTACATTACCTAAATACATCTCACTTTAACCTTTACCCATATTATAACATTAAAAAGTCTTTAGATTCATAATTATGTATGTGAATCTTAGTGGTGGAGAAATCAACTGTTATGCAAAGTTATGGAATGCATTAATCATGAATAGTATTTGAGTGTACCTATGGATCAATGTTATTTACACACTTTGTCCAAGTCTATTACTAGATTGCTCAATTTCTAAAGATAATAATTGTTGATTGATCTTGAGTAGAGACATTAAATGTTGAGTTCTTGCTATTATTTTGAATGTTATTTCTCTTTACTTATGGTTATCTATTCTTAGGAAATATGGAAATTGTAGAAGTGTTTAGTTTGTGACTTTGATTTTATTGTTTTGCCTGAGGATGGTCAAGAGCTAAGTATGAGAGAATTTGTTGTTTGTTTAATTATTTATACATTCACTTCTTAACATTTAGTGATTATTGTTGTGAAGGGCTTAAGATACTCATTTTAATTTATATTTGATTTTAGGTACAATTTGGAAACATAAAAGCTAAAATGAGTTAAGAGCATATTCCTTGAGCCAACATTTTGATGTTCAAACTTAATTACCCGCATAGAACAAGAAGGAGATGGATTAGGATGAGGATTGGATAAGAAATTATAAGAAGCACAACATTTCAGCGAGAACTGGAAGATACATGCTCAAGTAAACATTCGAAAGACATTTTTGGACTTACACGGTTAGATACACGACTATGTATCCAACCGTATATCTTCACAATTTCACTTTTTTCGACTTATACGGTTTGATTCACAGTCGTGTATCAAACTGTGTATATGCCTAAAAACCTAATTTTTCATATAAATAGAACATTTTGACGGAAAAGAAGGGATGAATCGGTTTTAGAAGAAAATGAATGGCTAAGCACGCACTCTTTGGAGACCCATGGAAGTTTTGGTTTCCTCATTTTGGTTCCGAGGTCAAATCGAAGCCAAAGACATGTTTTGGTCAATACCTAATTTCCAAAATCCCATTTTAAATCAAACTTTGAGAATATTTTTCCCTATTTCATAATTAACACTCATGTATTTATCTTAGATAGAGGAAACTTGTCATCTTGAAGAAATTATTCAGAGGCTTATAATCATAATCTAACTTCTTTTTTCTTCTGTTCTTTTCTTCTATTTTTTCTACGTAACAAGCTTGACATGTCTAATTTGATTTTATTGATTCGATCAGTCATTATTTCGAAAGTATAGCAGACTCCTCTTGTCCCATCTTTAAGTCTTTTGGATTCATTCCCGAATGAGTTACCTTTATTGGATTAACGTCTTCATTCTTTCAAATGGCAATTGAACATAAAATTCTGAATTTTCCCATAATGGATGTTGGTGATCAAAGTGATCTTAACTTTCTAGACAATATTGTAATAGTTTATCATTGATATATTCATATCCATAAGAACATGTTGTATCTCAAAGATGTTATGGTCTTTAATGTATGTACGAAGATCTTGTTTGTAACAAATTCCTTTTGATAAGATTTTTAGCTTCTCTTCTTGGAAATAGACATCCATCCCAATAAGTATGTCAAGACTAAGAATATTGCTTCCTAATAGTTTTATCCAAATGATACAGCTTAGGTAGGAAGAACTATATCCCAATCCTTATCCTTTTTTTAGAAAGGTTGAATTAAATTAAGTTATAAAAGGAAATCAAGTGAACCAATACTAGTACAGGACAAATTGCAAATTACAAGAGAAACAAACCAAATACAAACTTACAATTGAAGCATAGTTAAAGATATAAGGGCTATAATTAGAAGAATATGTTTACACTCTCTAAGAGGAGCTGAGTCCAACTCGTTATGCATATGAATGATGATGTGAGTTCTTATCAACTGCATTAGATGAGTGTTGGATTGCTTAGAGGGAAGGCATTTGTCATAAAAAAATTCGATTGTTCCTTTAACCCTATACAGTTGTAATTAGAAAGGATAGAGAATTGCAAAAAAACCATTTGATGGTTTTGTTTTAGAATCTTATATTAGTACACCAAACCTTAATTTAGCTTAAGTCCTCTAGAAACTCACTAATCAAGCATTTCTACATCAAAGCTTTTTAAGTGACAATAACATAGCTAAAATTAAAGACGAGATGGTTTGAAGTCTCTTTAGCTCTTTTATAGAGAGTAAACCAGTTAGTAATGTGTATGAATCTTGTAACCATATCAACAGTTGGTAGCTTGTTTAACATAACAAGCCAAATAGTTGTAGATAGTCGAGAATGTTGATGACCAAACCAGACTATGCTTGTCTAAGGAAGACCACCAACTTCTAGTTTGACAATTTGTTATCAGTAGGTCACTTAGATAAATTGGAGGAAGTTGTTGCTTTAAAGCCTCTTATATAATAACAAGATACAGTGGTTCAAGCTCTTACAAGAAGGGATCAAATCAAGCTTACTCCAATTCCAACTCCACTAAAGACTGAAATTATGTAGGCTTGTATTAACTCGAATAATGACATCATCATATGGAAACACACCTAAAATGGTAAGTTCACCTATTAGTCTTGCAGATAGGTAATTGCAAACAACTTGCTAACTATCCCAACCCTTATCTTTATAATAAGGTCTATCTTAAAGAATTTGTTGTTAGTTGTCATAAAGTATTTTTCATAAGATTGTCATTCTTTTATAGGAAGATTATGTGATTTCATAACACTCCTACAAGAGTTCTTATCCATATAATCTGATGTCCCCGTTATTGATGAAGAGCAGTTGGAGAAATTTTTAAAAACAACTAATAATTTTAATATTACAAAAAATTGTTAGAAAATTTTATTATACAAATGTTTTTAAAAATAAATAAAACGAAAATTTTTAATATATTTTATGCTTAATTGCTTTTATAATTCTAAGTTGGAGAAGGGTTTCAATAAGAAAATAGTATATCAAAAATCAAGAAAAATAAAATTATCTTTATTAATTATTTGAAAATTGTTTGGTTATATAATAATATCAATACATTAATTTTGTTGTTATCTTTTTGCATGCGTAAGTACAAAAGACTAAATTTACTCAACATTGATATTTATTAAAAAAAACTATTAACATTGGTATTTTAAAATTCAAAGATTAGTTTTATTATGATTTAATGGAATTCATCACATTCAAGTTTATTTCTCTTCCAAATGTTAAAGAAATTCAAATTAATTTCCAGAGCATTGAAAATGTAACGGTAAAGTTACAAATTTTAAAATTTAATTCAGCTTCTGGGTATGTTAAGACACCAACATAACTTTTCTAAATTTAATCCACCAACTTGGAGCTGGAAAATTCCACAGTGGTCCACTTATGATTTCAGTACAATGATTTGAATTGATTCCGTGGCTTCTTGTCGGCATTGACAATAAGATAAAGAAAACAAACAGGCATGCATTATTAAAATTTTGTCCAACATTGTGTTGTGGAACTGTTTCCAACTGGACAGCGACACGTAGCACTTAGAGATAAGTCTATCTTTGCAACGTTTTGCACGTTGCACGGTGGAATGTCATATCACAAATATTGTCACTAAATTTTGAATAACTAAAAAAATATATACATTACAAGTGTTTGACATTATATCCGATACAATATAATAAAATTAAAGCTCATGTTAAATGTCATTACTGTAATTCCTTGCAAAATCTTTTTTATTTAAAAAATTCTCTTACAAAGCATAATTTTTTATTCATGTTCTTCTATACGAATCTTTTAACTGAAATCAATTTTGTTCCAAATCCGATAGTTAAGAATTTTTTTCAAAGAAGCGAGAATGCATTAATAAGAAATTGTTATAACCAAGGAGCATAAGACGTTATGCAAGTTTCAGCACATAAGTCTAAGTTCTCACCAAAAGTCCAACTTATAATTTAACGTACAATGGTTAGAAAGTCTTCAACTAACACGCAAGTTATTGACATTCCACTAGTGGGGCAATATATCACTCTTTTTCTTCCTGGTGTTCTGAGCTACAGTTAATTACTTGATCTGATACAAGGTGTTTTGAATGGCTGCCGGATATTTTGTAAATATCTCAGGTTCTTTTCCTTCCAAAGAGCATAAACACCACATCTGAAAATAAGCTTTAAAACTTGTTCATCCCCTTATGAGTAAATCATTCTGGTTGGGTCGGTCGTATTAGGCCCAAGCTCAGACTCAGAACGACGCATGGGCCGATAGGCCCATCCTTTGAGGATTGACCTAATTCCTATAGGTATTAGCCATATAAATTCATTACCTCATCATGAAACATGTACGATTTTTGGGAGAACCCTAATTTTCTTTATTCACTAGCCACCAAAATTCTCACAAGACACTAACTTGAGCATCGGAGGGGCCTACCGGAAATCAACCCCGGACGTGCCTTTATTGTTTTGCAGGTATCTTTCAACCAGAATCAGTCAATCTCATAGATCCAAGCAGCAGCGCCCAACCCTACCAAAATCCGACAAAACTAATTGGCGCCTACCGTGGGATCAGGCATCAACACACCACATCCAGAAGCACTCAAATCAGTCAAGCAGCGGCAACAAACCCTGATGTAGCCGCTGTTGCGGCACTTGCACTACAGCGAATGGGCTTGCGACTATCTGCCACCCTACCACCGCCGCATCCTGACCACCAGACAAACCCTCCGCCCATCATCCAAAACCTTAGCATAAACAAACTGCCTCATCAACACTCACACCAACATGATCAACCGCAACAATCTCAAAACCAAGACCAAGAAGCGTAAAGCGTGGCCATAGAGGATGACGCTAGAACCAGTTCACATCCTCACACCCAATATCCCTTCCACACGAACCCTCCTGCACCACAACAAACCTTTCTCACACAAAGACAAATAGAAGAAACGACCGATCTGTTGATTCGCCAAATCTTACAGTCTCAATCGGAATAGCAACAAACCCCCGCTTGGCATATTGGTGTGATAGCCGATCGGCACTCTGCTGAAGCTTTGGAAAAATTGTGGACCACCGAATCAATATAGCCATGAATTTCCGTCCTAGTCAGCCATCGGCATAATACAGCTCTCCTTTCATCCCAGAAATACTAGATAGCCTCCCGGCGGTCGGTATTAAGAAAATACACTGGAAAGACCAATCCTCTCGACTACCTTCAGCACTTTCAGTCGATGATGAACCTGCATTGCGTTCCAAACGCCATTCAATGTAAGGCTTTCTGCACAGACTTTCAAGAAGGAGCCTGAAGATGGTTCAACAGCTTACCCTCGCGTTACATAACCAGTTTTGAGGATTTTAAGCTGTTGTTCCTCAACCAATTCGCTACAAGTAAACGGCCACAGAAGACTGTTTTGGAAATAATACATTTGACCCAAGGAAGGAACGAAAGTATTGGAACCCAAACCAAAACCCTAGCCCATTTGCTTCCTTATTCTCACAAGCCTTAGGAAACTTTCTTTTAAACTTAACCTAATAACTTAAGCCTATACTTAAACCCAAATGCCATCTTCCCTCTTTACCACTTGAATTTCGTGGGCCTCCTCTTAAAACACAACCATTCCCCATTTAACTTCCTTCCTACTTCATTTAATTGCTATTTCAAAGGGCTAAAAGCCCACTTGATTAACCTTAAGCCTTAAAAACATTTCTAATCTTCCTAATGGCCCTTATACCAACTTGTTCTATTTAAAAAAAATCAAACCCTCCATTCATATAATTCTTTTTAATACTAACAATATATCACAAATAATAATTTCTCATCAAATCGAATTTCACTAAATCCCTTCATTTAATAATCATATCCTACACAATAAAATCCTCAATTTATTCCAACCAAATTAAAAATCATTAGACTAAAACCTCAAAATAATTTAAACATGCTTATTACGAATAGGGGCCCAACATTTATACTATCTAACCCTCGTAACAGTTGTTCATACTTTTGATCAACTAATTTATAATTTTGAATTAAAGGTAAAATATCTATAATTACTTCTTTTAATTGATTTTTGATATTTATTTGTTTCTCTATTAATTTGGATAATCGTTTAGTAACACTCATAGAGTATTTTTAATATGTTCAATTAAAGATGTAATTTGATGTTTGATAGTTGTTAGTTCATTATTTACAGATTCAAGATGTTCTTTGTCAATAACTACTTTAGGATCAGTAATCTGAATAGATTCTTCTATTCCAACTTATGTAAATCGAATAGGTCTCTCTAATCTTAATAATCTTGAATGTAAAAGATGTTTCTCTTTAAAAGGTTGATTTTCAGAAAATTAGTACATGAAACACTTATACACATTGACCAATGTAATGGACATATTCAAATAAACTTAATTGATCAAGAACATATTTATAAATAATTACAAAAAATTCCTGAAGATAAAAGACATAAAATAGGTTATAAATTAGGAATGCCCTTAAAATCACACAATTTAAATGAAACAATTACCATTGCATATTAATTTTATGGGGAAAATTTAATGAACATTGGGCAATACCCTTTTTTCCATTACGTATCAAATTAACTATGCTTTACCAAATTTGCATCATAGCATTGAATTTAAAAATACAGATAAAATATATAGTGGTCAATTATTCAATAAAGTAGCAAAGGCAAAAACCAAGTTAAGAACCACCTTAAGAGAATTCCCAGAAATCAAATATCCAATTAAATTAAATAATCTCATAGCCCCTAGACTGTCTCTATCTGAAAATCAACCTTTTAAAGAGAACCATCTTTTAGATTCAAGATCATTAAGATTAGAGAGACCTATTCGATTTATAGAACCTAGAATAGAATAATCTATTCAGATTACTGATCCTAAAGTAGCTATTGACAAAGAAGATCTTGAATCTGTAAATAATGGACTAACAACTATCAAACATCAAATTACATATTTAATTGAACATAGTAAAAATACTTTATGAGTGTTACTAAACAATTATCCTAATTAATAGAGAAACAAATAAATATCGAAAATCAGTTAAAATAAGTAATTATAAATATTTTACCTTTAATTCAAAATTATTAATTAATTGATCAAAAGTATGAACAATTGTTACAAAGGTTAGATAGTATAAATAAAAGGCTTGATATGACATTAGAAAAAATACACATAATTAAAGAGTTGGAAACCAAAAGAGAAAAAGAAACACATAACAAAGTGGTATTAGAGCCTGCTAAACCAATTACTTCAATCAAACCATGGAAGATATAGAAAAAGACATAAAGACTTAATTAGAAGAAATTACACATCTCGTTAAAAAATTAACTTTAGAAAATAACTCGTTAAAAAATGAATTCATAAAACCAATAACTGATCAGGATAAAATTATTTATGGCTATGAATCAGATCAAGAAATTTATGTAGATCAACAATAGAAAAATGATGAACAAGCCAAAAGTAGTCAAAGTAGAGAAAAACGAAAAAGAAATCAACAAACAACATATAATTGGGAGTCAAAACTAATTGAAATGGAATAATTAAATAAACTTGGCTATTATTATAAGGATAACAAAATAAGAAAATATCCTACTAAATATACACCAAAACATATAACTTTAGGGCGAAATGGAATTTTAAACTTAGACTGTGTAATATTACCAAAAAAATTATTATTATTATGGTCTAATAAATTAGCATTAGTCATACAACTAGAAAAAGCTTTTGAGGGATTAACTAATATAAGCGTTTTTTAATGGAATTTTATTATTTACAAAACTACTAATATTGTATTAAATTTTTATCAGATAATGAAGTAAGAACAAAAAAATACTACTAAATTTATTAATGCCTTTGAACCTATAAAAGCATTTCAAATAGTCACCAATGAAATTTATAAAGAATTTATCGGAAAAGATATTACATCCTATAAATAGGAAATAAAAAATGAAGAAAGAAAAAATGCTCTCTGGCATTTAAATAATATACGTATATGTAATACCTGTTATCTAGAAGAATATATTTATGAATTTAAAAAATATTATTATAAATTAACTCATAATGAACAAGAAATGTATATCTAAATATTTATTCAAAAATTAC
>JANIPM010000003.1:37842061-37854508 GCA_027478405.1 Erythroxylum cassinoides
AAGTACCTAGGCTTCCCCATTAAAACTAAAAGACTTTCATTTTTGGATTGCTAGGCAAAGTTTATAAAAAGTTAAGCAGTTGGAATAATCAATTCTTGACATATGCGAGTATCTTACAACTCATCACTTTAATAATCAAAAGCTTAAATATTTTTCAGGCATCGCATTTACATTTACCTCTTTTAACTCATATAAACTCGGAGAAAACCAAGAAAGAGTTTTTATGGACAAAAAATGAAAGCAAGTTTACTTAAGCAAAAATTAAATGGATAGATCTTTGTAATACTGAGTGAAATGGGGTCTATAGATCATTTTGATAAGAGCCACTAATAAAAGATTATGAAAGCTTCTTATTGACAAAGAGTCTTTGGGGGTCATATGAATATATAGTCACTTTCAAAAGGAAAAACATATAAAATGTTAAAGTGAATTCTTTATGGAACCTAAAACACATCATAGCTTTGAGGGACTAAATTCAAGATAGCATTAAGACTAGTGTCAAGAATGGCAAAGAAATCAAGTTTTGGTTTGATAATTAGCATAACTGTAGATCCATTCACAAGTTACTAGAATACAGACAATTAGGTTAATAATTCCATGAAATGCAAAAGTTGAAATAATCATAAATGAGAATAATTGGTATTGGTGTAGCCATCCCTAGAAAGGCTTCTCCTTAATCACGAACAACATGCCTAGCCAAAATCCAAACCACTATAAAAAGGATCTAATAGTCTAAACTAAACATAGCTTAAGGAAGTTCATTAACAATTCCGGGAGAGATATCTTCAGATACAAAATTGAACATATTTTGTAGTATAAAATAGGTGTCTAAAATCCCATTTATTCTATGCCTAGAAGTCAAAAAAAGCTCTAGACCAAAGACATGATTTACGACAATGCTTCCACTTATTCCACATGCGTACTTTGCAATAAGAAAAAGAAAGCACTTTACCATCATTATTTCAACAGTAAATAAACTTACATCCAATGGAAACTAATTCTTGCAATGTGTAACTTGATCCACAATATATGCAATTGGATTGATATAGTTATTTGGGCAAGCAAAACCAGGTATCAAGAAAATTGGTCAGCATGCCTTTGGATTGGCATCTAGCATCTAGTTTTCTAGTGTATGTAGTACAAAGAGAACTAAATCACAGGCCGCACAAATAGGAGTTTAACCACAAAACAATCAATTGGACATGGGAAAACTTATTGGCAAATGGTTTCTTACAATATGAACCCAACAACTAGAGCATCAACAAGAATTAAACATTCAGACAGAGAGAGTGCAACCCAGCAAAGAAAGCAAAAGATTTAAATAAACGGAATCTACTCCAAAAGTCATAGCAAAACTAAAGGCACGAAAGAGCAAGATTTAATTGTCAATAACAATGTTTATCGTTGTTAAGATTTAATTGCAAGCCTTGCTGTTAGGCCTCTTGCATGATCACTTTTTTTTATTAACTATATGCTGAAAAATTATTCATATTATGCAAATCTCCAATTGAATGCAATTAAATAATTGTTCAAAGAAAAATATCAAAAGACTATACTATTACATTTGCATGGTTAATAGTATATATCTATCACTCCCTACCCCCCACCCCCACCCCTCGATCAAGTACCTAGGCTTCCCCATTAAAACTAAAGGACTTTCATTTTTGGATTACTTGGCAAAGTTCACAAAAAGTTAAGCGGTTGGAATAATCAATTCTTGACATATGTGAGTATATTACAACTCATCACTTTAATAATCAAAAGCTTAAATATTTTTTGGCCATCACATTTGCATCTACCTCTTTTAACTCATATAAACTTGGAGAAAACCAAGAAAGAATTTTTATGGACAAAAAATAAAAGCAAGTTTACTTGAGAAAAAATTAAATGGATAGATCTTTGTATTCCTAAGTGAAATGGGGTCTATGTATCATTTTGATAAGAGCCACTAATAAGAGATTATAAAAGCTTCTTATTGACAAAGAGTCTTTAAGGGTCATATGAATATACAGTCATTTTCAAAAGGAAAAAACATATAAAATGTTAAAATCAAAGTGCATTCTTTATGGAACCTGAAACGCATCATAGCTTTGAGGGACCAAATTCAAGATAGCGTTAAGACTAGTGTCAAGAATGGCAAAGAAATCAAGTTTTGGTTTGATAATTAGCATAACTGTAGATCCCTTCACAAGTTACTAGAATACAGACAATTAGGTTAATAATTCTATGAAATGCAAAAGTTGAAATAATCATAAATGAGAATAGTTGGTATTGGTGTAGCCATCCCTACAAAGGCTTCTCCTTAATCACGAACAACATGCCCATCCAAAATCCAAACCACTATAAAAAGGATCTAGTAGTCTAAACTAAACATAGCTTAAGGAAGTTCACCAACAATTCAGGGAGAGATATCTTTAGATACAAAAATGATCATGCTTTATAATATAAAATAGGTGTCTAAAAGCCCATTTATTCTATGCCTAGCAGTCAAAAAAAGTTCTAGACCAAAGACATGATTTACGACAATGCTTCCACTTGTGTACTTTGCAATAAAGAAAAAGAAAACACTTGACCATCCCTATTTCAACGGTGAATACACTTACATCCAATGGAAACTAATTCTTGCAATGTATAACTTGATCCACAATATATGCAATTGGATTAATATAGTTATTTGGGCAAGCAAAACCAGATATCAAGAAAACTGGTCAACATGCCTTTGGACTGGCATCTAGCATCTAGTTTTCTAGTGTATGTAGTACAATATGAGCGCCAACAACTAGAGCATCAATGAGAATTAAACATTCAGACAAAGAAAGTACAATCCAGTAAAGAAAGCAAAAGATTTAAATTTTACTTACATCAGAATCTACTCCAAAAGTCGTAGCAAAACTAAAGGCACGGAAGAGCAAGATTTCAGCTGACTACAACCTTACTGCTTAAACTCTACTACCAATCATCCAGAGGACTCTGAGCTTCGAGTTCTAGATCGTTTGCCTTTGTCAATAACAATGTTTATCGTCGTTAAGATTTAATTGCAAGCCTTGCTGTTAGGCCTCCTGCATGATCTCTTTTTTTGTTAACTATAATAATATAATCTCTTGTCTAGCCATCAATTCAATTTTAACTTTAGATAAAAAGAGATGCATATATTATATTTGTGAATCCATCAAAAAAGGGCGTTGTCCTGGAGTGTGCATAAGTTGGGATGATGACAAAGTAGAAATCGGCGAATACTAGACTGTAAAATTCAACATTTAACTATTGAGTTATAATAACCAAGTCCATAAAAATTCAAAATTTGTCTAAGGGCAGCCCCAAATTTACAACTTGAAGGCTCTTATTTGCCTCCAACTCTTCCTACAAACTCAACGATCAAATCCATTTTTATCTTCCGCAAGGGGGCACCCTGAGGGGAAAAATAGAATGGAAGTGGCAATTAGGAAAAATTTTTAATCTATGGGATTCAGTTCTGAGCTCGAGAGCTCCTGTATAAAAGGAGTCCTAGAGCACCAATTGCCAGTGTGCATATAAGCGGAACTCTAATGAGTTCAGTATCAACTGGTATACTTTTCTTGCTTCTTCTTAGTTGTTGGTGCCCTTTTCCTAAGCTCTCCCGAAGAATATTGGTCAAGTTATCCAACTGATGCATGATCTGACGCTGTCCCCTTGTAATACTAGAAAGCTGCTTCAAATAAAATTGACAATACAGCAAGAGGCATAAAGTCAATTCTTTGGATTTGAAGAAGACAAAAGAAAAGAAACTTGAGGTAACATCTATCATTCTCAATCTCTATCTCTTATTTGCTATACTAGGAAAATTGGGCTTTTGTATCAAGGGTATAGTCACTCAGTCAGGAACCCTTGTGCCACTGAACTTTTATTGGTTTAGTCGTTCTGTTTATTCAACTGCACATCCCATTCCAAAAGCCTCTTCCCAAATGGTGCAGTCTGATAACCCAGCCCCTCATAACTATTACAAACAATTAGTTCAAGTAATTAAAACATAAATGGAGTTGGTCATATTACCTCCTCCATTAAAGGTGATTCCTTGCTCAACTGGGATGAAGATAAGGACTTGGACATTTTTGATCCAGTCAAGGAACCATTCCCTAAATTTGAGATGAAATAAGCAGTTGGGGCAGAGCCATTGCATGCTTCAGCTTGGAGGGCCATGTTATGTTGACTAGATGAAGTATTTGTCATAACTAACTTGGAATTTAGCTCTTCAATATGCGTAGTGAACTCATCCATTCTATCGTTTAGGTATGACATTTGTTCTGAAAGCTGATTAACCACTCCCTGCAGAACATATTGGGAAGAAGTGAAGAAGGAATTAACAGAAACAGGACTTCAAAATCCTAAAGGTTCATAGCACTTGAAAAATAGAAAACAACAAGCAACAAGGAATCTGACATGCCTGGTTTGCAAGAGCTGTTGACGACTCAAAAATTCTACCATTGTCCCTTCGAACTTTCACCCCGAGACCAGTAATCTTGGACAAGTTTTTGTCCCTTTGAGTTGAGTATGAATGTGACATTCCACTATAATGTGCAATTACTATTAAGGCACCATCTTGTACAGAAATAGAAAATGATGAAAAACGGAAAGTACAAGCAGAATATAAGCCACTGATCTAGCACTGCCTAGAGCTATGTGAGACTTGGATTAGTATATGGCACCTTTTGGCATTTGTAGTTCTCATGGAAATTCTATCTGCAATGTCATGGAAAAATGGTTCCTTGGGGGTTGCAACCAAATCCTCGTCTAGACTGAGTTTTGTTTTTAGGTCATCTGGCAAAGCCTGAATAATAATCATATCAGCGACCACCTCCACAAAGTAAGGCACCACATGCATTGTATATTATCATACCATAACTTCATTCACAAGTTTTTCCAGTTGAATCTGTTCAATATAGGTTCGTGGGATGTATGACCCCTCCAAACCTAGTTGCTTAGCAATGTCTCTTACTACCAAGCGATCTTTTCCTTGCACCTTTTCAAAGAAAAAGTAAGAACATGAGCTTGAAATCATTACATAACAAGATAAACATTCGGAAAGAGCAAAGAGCAACATTAGTGAGTACAGCCTGCATCTTCACTTTGAGATCGTAAAAGCTCACAACATCCACCAAGTAAATCTTAGTTGCCACATATAAATATAACTTTACCAGTTATTAGGGTTCAGATAAGGGCCCCATTCCAGGTAATGACATAGGAAAGAAATAATCATTTCATAAGAAGCAAAGAACAAATAGTTTTAGGGTACCTTTTTTTATCTTAAACAACCAATTCCTATGCATGTTCAAGTGGGTTAACCAAACAGGAAAAACATACAAACTTTTTGCAAGCTTTAGTCATTAAAGAAAACATACCGTAGCAAGGAATTTAGGCAACCACACTTGAAATATATGAGAAATAAAAACATGGGAAATTATCAAGCACTCAAAAGTCGTCAGGTAACAATGATTTTGGCATAGTACCTGAATATACTGCCGACTTAACTGATCGAGCCAATCAATTTTCACACACACTCTATCATCAGAAAAAACATGGCTACTTCGTTTTAGGATGGTAGCGATTGTGTATCCCAGGGTCATTAGACCACCAAGAAGCCGGACACTGACTTCAAAAGTGATCCTTGGCGAGATGACAAACGGAACATCTGTCACCCATTCCTACATTTGGCAATTATAGCAAATCAAACAAAAGCAAGCACTATTAGGACTCTCCTGATGATGTTTCTACAGAAATACCTAAACCTTTTACGTGGTTGACAATATTTTTACAATTGAACTCTACCATTTTAGGGCCGGTTACCTAAGAGAACTTGCAGATTTAAATACATGTTATACATAACTTCGAAGCAGCTGTTTCCAATTAATACAATTCAAGATAACATGTTTGAAAAATGTTCCCATACGCTTCCTAGTGGAAGAAAATTAGTTACGTAGATGTCAGTCATTTTGAGATGGAAGTGCCAACTAAAAACTTGTCACTTTTAAATTAGCTGTACAGACAGGGACAACTGACCTTTTGTGCATAATGAGTTCTTAAAAGTATTTCGACCATTTGGAAAAGCATGTAGCTATCATAGCTGTAATTTATAACAAATGAAATTCTGAGGCAAACCTCAAACATAAGATTGTACTTTCCATCTTTGTTTCGCATCCTCAGATAAGATTGACAGGACTCTGGATCTTCACCAGGTGGTAAAAGATATATATCATATGTCTCCTCTTTTGCCTCTTTATGTTCTTGAGATAGAACAGCCTTGATACGATCCATTGCTAATTTCCTTGCTGACTACATAAAAAGAAATACTCCTATGTCAAAAAAGACAAATTATGGAAGAAGCAATAATCAAAACCATCAAAATCATGAAGCGAAATGCTATCCAAGAACAATAAGATAAAAACAAACCACTGGCAGATCAGAGTAACATATGACCTTTAATATATAAGTAGGACTTTGAAATCCTGTGAATGGATTAAACTTGTTTATGATTTTTATATGAGCTGTTTGCAGATCTGGCTCAATAAAAGCTTTGTACATAGGATACACCTGCACAAGAACATGAAGCTCAGCAGTAGAAAAACATGCAAAAGCACCCACAAGAACTTTGACAAATGATAAAATTATAGTTAACTAACTGTTTCAGATATCTGCTGAATTATTTCCTCAGGTTCTTGACCAGCACGTTGGATATCACGTAAAACTCGCTTCACAAGGTCAAAATGAACACCCCCCATTACAGACACACGCAGATTTAGTAAAGGTCGCAACTTTTCACTCAAAGCATAGATTCCTTCTATAATCACCAGTCGAGAAGTGGGGACCTCAAGCGTTCTATCACACAATTACATTATAATTAGATAAATTTCTGAAGGTAATGAAGCTACGAAAAAAATACAATTTCACAATTAAGAACATAAATAGGAGATGAAGCATTATGAAGAACAATAATCATGAAAAAAGATAACAGCATAAGGACTGGAGCAGGATTCAACCTGTATCCTATACGGGAGCTAGATTTGAAATCATAGATTGGAACCTCAACCGATTTTCCTTCCTTTAAATCCTGGACATTCTTGAGCAATGTAACGTAGTCGGTCAATCGTGGATCTGTTTCAAAAGAACGTTAGAAGCAAATAACAAGAATAAGACAAAGTCCAGATCCACTTCGAACCATCAAACTGCCATGAAATACGATTCTGAACTTTTGAAGTACCTAGTAACAACTTCACAATCAGCTTTAAACATGCTCAGAACAGATAAAGCACCCATCTAGATAGCATGATTGAAGTACGTGATACATTTATAATAACTAAATCTGTAAATTTGTAAAGCCACATAACAACAGAAAAAACTTAATCACACATCTCATTGTAACGAAATGGCACATAATAGTCAGAAACAACAAGGCAGAAATATAACATCAACTAGCATGAAAGTCTGTCATTGTCAAACATGTCCAATTTCTACTGGAGGGCAACAGTTTAGACATTAGTTGGTCCCCACTAAAGGAAGGCCAGAAGATAATGACGGTGGTGTGAATAAATCCAGAGGCAACAAACAGAGCAATCATTTACTGCTTCTTGTGGTAAGAAAAACCATTTGATAAAACAGTTGCACAACAGCAAAAATACCCAATAAATAATAAAAGTTTCACCTATTGCAAAGGCACACAGAAAAATATAACAATTCAAAAGGAAGTGTCAAGTTAAAGTCAAGATTACCATCAAAATTGCCATCAACAATGCGGCTAGAGTCATTATAGTCATCCATTGAAATCACCGCAATGCTGGGCATGAAGTTGAGTATCTTTTCAGTGAAAATGGTTTTCCCAGCCCCTGAAGGACCAGCTAAACCGACTAATGTTATTCCTTCATTCTTTTGGGCTAACAACTGACATGCACGGATAAACACAAAAAACCCCTTCTCAAATGACAAAGTATATTGAATTGGAACAATCTCATATTTATCAGAGTCCTTCCTTTTAACCAGCCTCACTTGGTCCTTTAGTAGACCCTGCCTCTTTGAATGTGCTTCAGCACCAGAAGTGTCTTGCGCCATCAATAAAACAATTGAATTCCTCTATTGAAAAAAAGAACCAACAAATATGAGAATCCAGAAACAATAGTCCCTGGGCTGACGGCAGCGGCAAAGTATCAGATATTCAGTTGAAATGACTGCTTTTCAATATGCATAGCATCCCTTCCTACAAAGCTCTGTTAAAAAAAGATACAGGGACACATTACATTGCAGGACAATTAGAAAAAATACATCACTGATGGAAACATCCAACTTCTTGAAAATACAGAGAGTGCAAGCTAATTTAATCAATAGAGAACTTCGAATTCCAAAGTAAGCTTCCATCTTAAAACACTATCCCCTAACAAAAGCATTCTTTTTCTGCAAGTGCCTGAGGATAAGTAATTGATTGGCCAAAAACTGTAAACATCTTTTTGAAAAGAAAATAAGAAAAATAATCCATTGAACTGCCTATCTTAAGTAACGCTTATTTCACGAGTCAACTAGTGATGCATAGGAATTCATCATAAGAACTCAAAACGCCTTCACAACACGAATACTCACAGCTTAAACATCCACACAATATAGCACTACTGGCAGAAGAATAACTATAGAAACAATGAATTCATCTTGTGGAATCAAATTATGAGAACACAGAATTGTTGCGTCCGGATAAAATACACTTCAATATCTGCTCCAATTACTTGCTTTTGCGCAATCTAAAACCGACTTCAAATAAGAATCATACCAGGGAATTCGCTTTTAAAAGCACAATAAACTACCGACGATTTTGACACTTGGGACATAAAAAGTTTGATAAGCAAAAGAAGAAAAAAGAAATCGACAGAAGAATACATCACATAAATAAGGATATGTCACAAGAAAATCAACATAAACACGAATGAGGAAGAAGTAAAATCCAGAAAACAGGGCGAGCACTTGAGCTGAAAGCACTCGCACGGATCGAAAACAACAACAAAAGCCAAAAGAGACCGTGTTTCTCAAGCAAGAAAACCCAATGATCAAAACAAAAACGACTCAGAGGACAGAATGGAACGTAGAGCAATGCTCAGAAGACAAAACCGATCAACATTACCAGAAGAACACCAAAGAGGGGATTAGGGGAGGACTAACCGCATGAGGGCGAGCTGAGAGTTACAAATGGGAACAGAATCAGAGTGGGGACTGCGATTGATAGACATAAGAAGTATGTTATAGCGACTTGGAGCCAGCCAGGTCGGCTTTCGATTATATTTATATGGAAATAGATATTTTGTTTCCTTTTATGGTACGAGAAGGAGAGGAAAGTGATCTTTATTATTTAAACAAGTCCTGATCTTCGTTCCAATATTATCCTATTTTATTTTGTCTAATAAATTTAAGCGTAAGTTCTGCATGAGTCTTGCGTAGGTTTTGCGTGGATTCCATAAAATAAATGACTGAGATTCTATAAGATAAAATAAGACAAGATAATATTGGACAGAAGATCTCATCTCTATTTAAACTATATCTGACACGGAGATAAAGTTGAGTTATTTTATCAATATCTTTTTTTTTATTGTTTTGGTTTTGAAACTATGCTAATTTCGTATGTTGGAACGTAAAAGAGAAAGCTCAACTTTTCTTAAGATATTTTATTGTTTTGGTTTTGAAACTATGCTAATTTCGTATGTTGGAACGTAAAAGAGAAAGCTCAACTTTTCTTAATTCTATTTTAGATTGGCTTCTTCGACAATAAAAAGACCAAAAGAGTGGGTTGACCACACATGTAGTTATCTAAATTGATTGGAACAAGAATTAAAAAGGGAATCCCCCGGTACGGTAGTACCAATCACACAGGTCCGTATTTCTCCTGACCCGGGACTGGATTGAAATTCTGTGCTTGTTTTGGTACGGTGGGGCTGACAAGAACCCAGTCACCCTTGCCCTTGCCCTTTCTTTTAATGTTTGTGAGGCTAAGCAATACAAGATAGGAACATTATACCTGATTGTGATTGAGCCAAATTTTCAAAAGCAAGTTGCATGCCTTTCGGCTTTGGGACCTTATCTTGACAGCCACTGTTTTTAAAATATTTTATATATAGCTTCATGCATGTGTGTGTGTGTGTGTGTCCTAACCAGTGCACGCGGGTCAAGTGAGAAGAAAAATAGAACATGACCTTGTCTTACTTGGATTCCAAAGAACACATGAGATCCTCTGGCCATGCACTTTACCTCTTTCTAATTATATTCATTTTAGTTACTTACCAGAGGCTTTAACTTACCGACAACATTATGGTCAGTGAAACTGAAATCCCCATATTTTTTATTTCTTAAAAAGTCCCATTTTTCAGTAATAGTTTTGACTCAGTTTTAGCCTTTATAAGCATTATTTTTGCAGTTCTCCTATTCCTTTGGCATCAGTATTTTAATATTTTTAAGGACGTTATCAGTGTATAATCCTTTTTTGTTTACTTTTAATTTTAGTTTTCCAAATAATTCAATAAGAATAGAATGGCTGTTAACTGTAACCTAACCCCATGACTCTATTATTTGACTTGTGAAAATGACAAGATAACAACCTTAATACGTGGGCCAATTATCGTATGATCACTATGTTGTTGTTTCCTCGTCTATTTCCTGTTCTTTATCGGGACCATTTCTACGCCGCACTAGCTGTTCTTTTCTGCTTTCTTCAGAACTTCACTTGTTATACGATAAAAGTAGTTCACCTAAAAAGAAAGGGGAAGCTAATAAAATCCACAGCACATAGTCAAAGGAAAATTTTGAGGCCAACACTAAAAATCTCCACATCTATATCACAGTCTATAGATAGGGTATTGTCACTAGGAGGCCTGTGCGTGGCATCTCACAACAATGTAAGATTTGCCGTATAAGGGAGAGTTAGACTACACAACCACCGAAAGTTGCAACTTCTAAGTTTATCTCTTCCCAAAGTAAACCAGAATCAGTAGCAACAGTAGCAGTGGCAGTCGTAGTGGGCTTATCTCCAAAGAACATGTCAAGGACGTATGTAGGGAACCCTAAATTAAGCTTTAGTGAAATCCTCAATCTCGAATTTTAGTAACATTGATGTCCTTTAAGAAAAGGAATTATAGAAGAGAAAGTACATTTATACATCCTTCAGCCATCAAAAATACAAGTCAATATAAACATAAGTTATTTAACTCAAATATCTAAAAAGAAATACCTCATTATACTCCTATATGATAAGATGTTTAACTAACAAAATAAGTAATTTTGAATTAATTTCTTGAATAGATAGAAAGAAAAGTAGGTAGTTAACCAATAATTAGTTCTAATACTTTCCTTAATCTTGAATGTGAAAGCAAATATTTTAAAAGTTAGATAATCTAATTAACTTAAGATGATAATTGAATCTTGCAATTATAATCTCATAAAGATATTATATTGGATATTGAGATCTTACAATATCTTATGCAGATAAATTGTTATAAATGTAAGCGTTAGTTATCACAACAAAGATCCGAAAAAAAGATATTATAGGTTAACAATAAATAAACGATTATCTTAATTAAATATTTAATATGTTTTTAATAATTATTCTTGAAATTTTTTTATTAAACTACTCTACTTAGAGTAGAAATAGCAAAGCAACTTAAAATACTCCCCTTAATTATAATAAAAGTCGTCCATGTTTTACGAGGAATAATGCAAACATCATACAAGTGATTAAAAATGCCGCAGTGTGATTTAGATAAGGAAAGTTATTTTCGTTGACGAGAAATGAAAGTAAATTTGGAATATAATTTTTTGAAAAATAAATCTATGTAAAATAAAGATATTTATATATTTAGATATTTATAAGAATTTTAATAAAAAAGTTAAGTGGATTATTATTATAGTATTTAATATGCATCAATATTTTATAGAATGTAACTTAATTTTGACTTATGTTTTAAATTATATTATTACAAATTGAAAAAAAAATAAAATCGTTAAATAAAGAAAAATATGAACCTGAAGATTGTCGATCGAAACTTCTGAACAAAAATATTCAAAATCCTATTAACAAGAGAACAATAAGAATAGTTGAAGACAGTATTATGAATACCGGTACGTATCGTACCAAGCCAAAATCGGTACGAAATAAAAAGTGGGTCGTATCGGATTTAAATACTGGTCGGTACCAGCCTGTTTCGGATAGTACCGAAATACTGGCCAAATACCAGTTAATATCGAAAATTTAAAAAAATAGGGGGGACTTTTTTGTAAAATAAAAAAAATTAAAATTTGACTTCCTCTTATCTCTTCTTCCCCTTTTTTTCAAAGTTTTTTAATTAGTTATTTTATTTATTTAAACTTTTATAATTATTGTAAATTTTTAATTTTTGTTTTAAAATAATAATAAATATTTTTATTACTAATAATAATTATAAAACGAACCAAACA
>JANIPM010000003.1:37870177-37888169 GCA_027478405.1 Erythroxylum cassinoides
AATTCTGTATTCAAAGTGCGAAACAAGAGAGCGAATCCTACTGTAACGTAAAGCTCAAGATATTTTTCTTAGAGAGATAAAGAAAAGGTTGTAGCCTGAAGAGGTTAAGATAGTAGAAAGAATACTTTGTCAAAGAGACTTGAAGAGGCTCTAGAAGAGAAGAAAGAATATTTGTAAAAGTTGAAAAGTATATTAAAATATCAGACAAACTTTGAAGATTGGATGAAGCCCAAAATTTGGAGTGAATCAATATAAAATCGCGACGTTTATTCTCTAACTCTCATACGTTAATTTTCTTGTTGTTAGACGAGTAAATAAAGTTACTTGTGATTTCAATACTTAACAAGTTTTAATAAAAAATTTTTGGTATTCATCTGATAGTTGTAAAGATATTCAAGAAATTTCAAAAAATTAACAATTTCGAAAAGATTACACAATTCAACTCTCCTTCTTATATATTTTGAATACTTTACGTTATTTTTATATTAATAAGTGATTTACTTCAAATCTTGCAATTCTCTTCACTCCGGTGACTTAATTCGTTCTTGTTCTAGTTAAATAAAACAAAGAAACACCGCAAGAAATTAAAGAGCAAATTCTACCGCTTGAAGACTAATTGTCCATGTGGAGTGACTGATAACGTTAAAATTGTGGGCTAAATAGTTTGGACCTGAACCTTAGTTGCCTGGTGCCAACACCACCGGTTTGTTAGTACCATTACTTTCCTGCGTCACCTAATTTATTCATATTGGCTGTATTGTCTTAGAACAAACTATCGCCATTCAAATTAGAAGATTTCAATTGTGAAACATGGGAAACCCTTGGCTTAAAAAGAACAGGCCTTCCGATGGTAAAAATCTGAATGCAATAGACTGCTGGCATGGTTGCAGCCTTAATGGCATAGAGATGCGCCGTACCACTACTTTTGGGTTCAATATGCAAATTAAATAATTACTTTCTTCCCACGTGTGCAATGGAGATTTCACATAACTTAGTTATGGCCCTGCTATACTTCGCGCTTCATACAATAATTGCCAAAGGTAGTAACCAAGATAAAAGTTGCAGTGAATTTTAAGATGTCAACAGGAAGCAATTAAAAGCATTTGGAGAAACTTGGAAATGATGAGAAAAGTAAGAAGTCAGTGTGATAAGAACCGGAGAAAAGTTAATGTCAAGAGGAAAACAAACAATAAATTATGCTCTTATCCATTCAAAATTTCATAGAGGCTGGATAGTTGAAGGAACAAACCAAACGAAATGCATCATGTGTATAATTCACAATCAAACGGATGATCCTTAACACAACCAAACCTTGAGTCTTTATCGTCATCATCTCCATCAAAGCTCAAGTCAAGCCAATCCGACAAATTCTTGTGCAATAAACCCTTAACTAGGGTCAATGCAGAACCACCATATTCAGGCCAAGAAACACACAGAGTTCCCCTTGTGATTTTCATTTGACATTGGGCCAAGAGAGCTGCTGCCAGGCCATCAACGACACTCCCAGATGGAAAATAGTCAATACCCTTCAGCAATGAACAGCCTCCGGAACTATACTTTTTCTCTGCATATGACTCTAGCTTGAAAGCGTAGGTTTCATCTGGTGAAAGTTTACCACGGAAGTTCTGACTCTTAAATGAATCAAGGATCAACACCTTCTTAGGTACAATTTGCTCCCCAATGAGCAACTTCGCAACTATGTTGGCTCTCTCAGCACTGACTGGACATTGAACACAGACAACGAGAGTTGGATTATCAACATCACTAAGAGCATAAATATTGCAGGATTTGTCACTTGGAGAGGGAGATACAGAATTTCCTGCAAAATGGGTCTCGGGTAGAAAAAGCCCCCCTATTAAGGTCTTCAAGGGTATATGATGGAAGGCATATAGAGAAGGTGCTGACAAGGCAATAATGAGGAGAGAGGGCTTGAGAGGCAATTCCAGTTTTGGATTGGAGAACACGAGGAATGGTGACGGAAGAGGAGGTGATGGTGGGGTGAAGTTGTTGAGCTCCTCTTGAAAGAACCTGGAAGGAGGTGGGATCTCTGTGAGCACGTCTTCCATGTCCTGAAACTTGAATCACCTACAGGTGGCAGTAAGCACATGCTATCAGCATAAAATACCACATTCATTACTTGCAGAATACAGAACGAACCATAGGATAAATTATTCATCCCCAAGTTGACTCATAATCCTATCAGATCAAAAGCAACAGAAAGTAGCAAACTTGGATTAACAAATAACTATAATACGATCTTGACATCTGCTAGAAAGGAACATATCCCATTACATATAACAAGAGTTTACATCTGATTGTTTATCAATCATAGATATAAACAAGCTAATTACGCAAATGAATTCCTTTCTGGGTCACGAAGGATTAGGGATCTGGGATGATGGTTTATCAATCACAGATATAAACAAGCTAATATTCAAATGATTGAACAAACCATCAACCCAGATCCCTAATCCTTCGTGACCCAGAAAGCAAAACTCCATAATAATTTTTTTTTCAGATAAACAAACATAAGCTTGAGCTATACCAGATTCTTTAACAAGCAATAGACAACACCGCAACGGCCAGAAGTTTGATACAAGGAAGTAAAAGGACGAGGAATGCAATTAGTGACAAGAAAGAGAGGAGAAGGAAAGAAGACGCACCACGAGTACGAAAGCGGTGTCGCTAAGAGAATGCGAAGTACAAAGCTGTAGTGCTTCTGCTTCCAGTTTTCTTGAGGGTAAAACTTGAAAGCGTAGACTATCGTCCAAGGCAAGGCAGCCATAAAAAGAAAGCCAAGGGCATTTACGACATTGAAACTTCTAATTGTATTCCTCTGGCGGGGGGGGAGAAAGGTCCTAATTAGTCCTCCAATTTTGATGCAGGGGCACATTCATCCCCAAATTCTCATTTTTGTTAATTTAATCTTACACTTGTTAAAAATTTGTCATTCAACCCTTATATCACCAGCATTGAGTATGTCAGCAAGTGTCAAGTTCTTGTAATTTTTTAATATATAGTTATTATTTTATCTTTTAAACCTAAATGATTGCATTTTAGTATTAAAGGTAACTTATAAAAAATCTTAAAATTTTCTCAATTTTGTAATACTAACTTAAAATTTAAAAAATAACGCTAAAATATTCAAAATTTTATTTTTTATATAAAAATAACCCAACATTGAATTCTTCCTTAATATTGCTAACATAGACCAGTTTTTGTAATTATCATGTGACTGCAATAAGTTCACTTTTTGTAAAACTAATTATTTATTATTTATTAAATTATAGAAAACAAAGCATAATTTAGATATGCTTCTACCCTAGTATATTTTCTACTTCCCTTCCCTGTCAACTATCGTGGGCTTCTAACTCCGTTTGTGATTGCCCAACTCCTTCGTTGTGATAGAATAAAGTTACTCCTCTAAGCTTAAAAGTTACTCCTCCATCACACCTCCAAGCTCTAAAGTCGTTGCTCCTTCGTCGTCAAAGAGTAAATGTACATGCTCTCGTAAGCATTTCAGAAAGGATACGAACTTTGAGGATTTCAATGAATTAATTTTTAGTTCTAAGCTTACTCTAGCAGTTGAAACTGTTAGAACTCAGGCATAATTTATAGAGTTGTAACATTTTTTACGTTATAATAATTCTTACCGAACATACTGTTTTATTACCTTACACATGTATGACTACAACAGGTCAACCATAGCTGCCATGTATCAGACTCTGTCCTTTTATAATAATATATACAAAAGGCATGAGCACAGTGTGGGTGTGCGTGCCTATCATCTTCATTAAATTGTTCTTTCTAACTTGGTACTAGAGCAATACTTATCTCTCAAATGGCTTCCTCTTCAGTAGCATCTTCTACATCTTTAACTACTTCAATCCCATCTACCCAAAATTTCAAAATATATTCTCTATTTAATTCTTCCAGCCAAACAACCTCCATCAAGCTGGATAGAGGAAACTAAGTCGTGTGGGAATTAGTGGTTCTTCCACTAATCGAAAGAAACCTTCTTGAATCACATATTAATGGCTTAGCCTTAATACCTTCTCGTTTCATTTCTGAAGGAGCAGAAATGACTCCAAACCCACTCTACGAAGAATGGTATGTTGTAGAATAACTAATAGTCGGCTGGTTACGCAACACAATGGCCCAAGAAGTTGGAACTTAACTGTTGCACTGTCACACAACTCATGATCTCTAGGCTGGTGCACGTGATCTTACCTGTGCGTCGATGAAGTCCCATGTTATGGTGCTCAAGCTAGAGTTTCGTCAAACACGTAAAAGTTCAATGAAGATAGATGAGTATATCATTAAGATGAAGAGCATCGCAGATCAGCTCATATTGGCTGGAGCTCCTGTTGCGACAGAAGATCTTATTCTTCATACATTAAACAGTCTCAACTCATATTATAATGCCATCGACGTGAAGCTGGTAGATCAACCTAATCTTACCTGGATCGAAGCACAGTTTGCTCTCCTAGCCTTTGAGAGTCGTTTAGAGCAATTCACTTCTCAACTTTATCTATTCAACCAACTACAAACGTTGCTCAATGTGACGATATTATTAACCACACCTTAAACACTACCATCAAGCAAGGTTCTTGGAGAGGATCACGCAATAGTTTTTAAGAACGCCAAGACTGAGGAAGTTAAGGAGGCTTCAATAGTGGAAACCGACCATATTGTCATTTGTGTAAAAAATAGGACATGTGGTAGCAAACTGCTACCATTGTTTTGACACAGGAACTTTCAACCTCCATTGAACCCCAGTCGTGGTTTTGGAAACCATTATGCTCCACAAGCCTTTTATGCCAACTCAATAGAAGGATGATATGATCCTTCATAAATCTTTGATCCATCATGGTACATGGACAGTGGAGCAAACTATCGTGTGACTCCATATGCCGATCAAATGGAAAATGTTACTCATACAGGTACGACTCACCTTTATACTTGCATTGGAGAACAAACTTGCATAGTTGGTATAAGGTCTACATCTCTCTTATATCTAATTCCAGACTTCATCTTAAAGCTATATTGCTGGTCCCTTCTGTGACTAAAAATCTTATGAGTGTTAATAGACTCACGAAGGACAATCCAATAGATGTTCATTTTACTAATAACAATTATGTTGTGAAGGACAAGAAGACAGGTCGTCCTCTGGTGTGCAGGATAATAAATTAAGGAATTTATTAGATGTCTGAACATGCTCTAGTAGCTCAGAGCAATATGGCGTCGCTCACACCGAAAGGGAAAGAATTTCTAAAATGGCACTACAAGCTTGGTCATCCCAAAGATAGAATTCTGAAGCAAGTATTGAATAAATGCAATGTGAATCTTCAACATCTGAACTTTATTTGTGAAGCATGTCAATATGGAAAATCAAAATCGTTACCTTTTTCCAAATTTGTGCCTAATGCTTCTTTTCCTTTGGAGTTAATTCATACGGATCTTTGGGGACCATCACCAATTCAATCTGTAAGTGGTCATCATTTCTATATTCACTTCGTTGATGATTATAGTAGATATACCTGGTTATACCCTCTGAAACATAAAAATGAAGCTGTGAATGTCTTTAACTTGTTTCGGGCACAAGTTGAAAACCATTTTAATTCAAAGATCAAAACAATCCAATGTGGAAATAGAACCGAATACAAACCCTTTGTAAGTATCATACAAGCAGCTGGAATCGAAATGAGGTTCACATGTCCTTACACTTCTGCATAAAATGGGAGAGCAGAATGCAAGCATAGACACGTTGTTGAAATGGGTTTAACGCTAATAGCTCAAGTGCAGCTACCTTTTACATACTGGGTAGATGCTTTTAAAATGGCGGTTTGTCTCATCAACCGATTATCAACACCCACACTTCAAAAGTTAACTCCACTGTTTCAGCTTTATGGCATAAAACCTGAGTATAAAACCCTATAACCTTTCGGATGTGCATGTTATCCTTTCTTAAAACCGTATAATGAGCATAAGTTTCAATACTACAGTCAGAAATGCATCTACCTTGGACCGGCTTCTCAACAGAGGGGATCAAAATGTGTCAGCTCCTCAGGAAAAATATATATTTCACGACATGTTGTGTTTGATGATTCACTCTTTCATTGCAGTGAAGGATTCTTAAATTAACGGACGGTATCTACTGAGAATGAATACATTATTCCTTTGATTATCACTCCAAACAGAGAGAACATCCATAATATCTAAAATAACAATATTACAGAGTCTCTCATCATCGAACAAGTTGATTCAATAAATAACTCCCCAATAGCTACATTCTCCTCACTTGAGCCTCATTCATCAAGATATGGGTCATCTTCAACAAATGGATTAAGCCCAATCAAGCAAAGCAGAAATGAACAAGAAGTAAGACCTATCCAAATGAACACACACCTAATGACCACACAAGCAAAGGATGGAATACACAAACCCAAATATCCATTTGTTGGGTTACTTCACTCAGCAAACTCTGCCCAGCTCATAGAACCTCAAAATATCGTAGAAGCCTTGCCCTCACTGCACTGGAAACAAGCCATGACCGATGAATTCACAACTCTTCAGCGAAACAAGACATGGACTCTTGTTTCTTACGGCGGTGCGCAGAAGTTGGTTGATTGCAAATGGGTCTTCAAAAACAAACTTAAACTAGACGGATCCATTCTCAAGCACAAAGCTCAACTTGTAGCAAAAGGATTTCAACAAGCATCAGGAATTGATTATGGCGAAACATTCAGCCCTGTAGTTAAACCATCAACGATCCGGATAGTTCTCACTATTGTTGTCACTTACGAATGGGAAGTTCGACAATTGGATGCTAATAATGTGTTCCTTAATGATATTCTTAAAGAAAATGTTTACATGCGCCAACTGGAAGGATTTTGTGATCATCTACGTCCAAATCATGTATGCCAACTGATGAAAGCACTCTAACTCAAATAAGCACCTCATGCTTGGTTTGACATGTTATGATTGACACTATTAAGCTAGGGATTTCAGAATGCTAAAAGTGATATTTCACTTTTCTTCTTATGCACAGCAAACCTTAAAGTTTTCATTCTCATATAACTGACCACAAGTAATGATCCGAACTACCTAAAGTCTTTAGTTCTGAAGCTGAACAACTTATTTTCTTTAAAGGATCTTAGTCCCGTATATTACTTTCTTGGGATAGAAATTTGCAGAGATAATATAGGCATTCATCTGAGTCAAACTATATATACCCTCGACATTTTGAAAAAGTTGAACATGATAAATTGTGCACCGATACCCACTCCTATAGTCGTTGGTCGTCAGTTCACCAAAGATGATGGAAAACCCATGCAAGATTCATCTCTCTATCGACAAGTTATTGGATCTCTTCACTATCTTACTTCCACTAGACCTAATATAGCCTACTCAGTGAATAAACTTAGCTAGTTTCTATCACAGCCCACTGACGTTCATTATCAAGGAGTAAAACGTATTCTCAAATACCTTAAAGGTACCTGTCATCTAGGTTTACACATCAAACCTTTTAAATCTCTTTAGGTGATTGCATTCACTGATGCAGATTGGGCCACAGATGTTGACGATAAAAAATCTATGGCTGGTATTTGTGTATATCTTGGAAATGCATTGATCTCTTGAAGCTCTCGTTAGCAAAGAGTTGTTTCACGTTCAAGTACGGAGCCTAAATATCAGGCTCTAGCAGATGGTGTTGATGAGGTTAGATGGATTTGTTCATTACTGTCAGAACTTGGTTTATTTTTACAATAACCATTTATGATTTGGTGTGATAACCTAAGTGCTCGTGCCCTTGCTTCCAACCCAGTTCAGCATGCGCGCACCAAACATATAGAGATCGACATTCATTTTATTCATGATCTTATACTTTCAGGTTTTATCAATATTCAATATATACCTTCATCACATCAAGTTGCAGATGGCCTCACCAAGGCATTAACTCATTCTCTATTTACTCAAAACCACACCAAACTCGGACTAGTTTTAGCACCCTCTCGTTTAAGGGGGGATGTTAGAACTCAAGAATTTATGTTTACATTTGCATTTACATAGTAATAAGCGTTGTAATATTTTTTACGTTGTAATAATTCTTACCAAACATATTGTACTATTACCTTACAGGTGTATGACTACAACAGGTCTACCATCGCTATTATGTAACAAACTCTGTCCTTTTATAATAATATATACGAAAGGCATGAGCACAGTCGGGTGTGTGTGCCTATCATCTTCATTACATTGTTCTTTCTAATTGAAACATTTAAATTGATGCCTATATCCGCATAAAATCCAAACTATTGTAGTATCTGAATGTACCGTTTTCATGGTCGAGGAAATGCTTGCTCGATTTTAACCACATTCAATATCTGTATCTAATTGGATTTACTTGGATTGGCATGATCTAAATGAATATAGTTGAACCTTCAGAATTCTCTCCTTTAAATTCACACTACAATGATCTTGACTAGGAGTTTTTTTAGTTGTAGAGAGCAAAATATTGACTTTATTTTATCCTTGTGTTGGGAAGACATTGATTATATCCGTATATTTATAGAATAAAAGTAGTTGAAAATTTATACCTTTATTTGTTTCAAATAGCTAGTACATTAGATGTGTTCTTTGTATCTTCATTGCTTTTCATAAATAAATGATTTTTCTTCTATTTATATTTTGCTGATGTTTTGGATTCATCGACAACCATGAAGTTGAAGTTTCAAGTTGATTTTCCATGGTTGTGTTTGCTATATAAAAACATGTTCATTGTTCATTGTTAGCTACTTCTTCACTTCCATTAATTCTTCAAGTATGCTTAGTTCTTTCCTAAAACAAAATAATATTTTATCTATAACCTCTTCTAAGGAAATCCTTTTCTCAAGTACAACCATTAACGATTGTATTGGTAGTATCAATATTTATTAATCATATTTAAATATCATGTGTATTATAGAAAAAATGGCTAAAAATAAAATATACATGGATTTGATCTCATTTGCACTTGGTATATACTTGATATGAAAATAGTGTGAAGGCGTTGTTAATGGATTGAAGAATTCTATTTGTTATTGTTTCAACAATTTGTAGAAGAAGCTGAAAGGAAATAATTTCAAGTTTATCAAAAGAATGCATTATGGTCAATGGTAAAACAAGATTGGTAATTTTACTGTTATTATATTTAGTATATAATATAGGATATCCAGATGTTGAGTAATTTTCTAGATTCCTTAGATTGATTGTCCCAATTGTAAAGACAAGATGAATATGAGTATTTTTATTAAATACTAAAAAGCTACAAATACCAATTGGTAAGCTTAATATTGGTCAATATTTTTATCAATGTAATGATTCAAATATGAGTATTACCCTAGTGTTTTTATTAACACGTTATGATTATTTCAATTATAGCTTATATGATGTTAATGTTATACAACTGAATAATGATCATTCAAATTATAGGTGTCTTTTAGGTATATGGTCTTGTTAAAAGAGTTGAGGTTTTGTTATTGTAAATTTTTTTGCTATACATCTTTTCTTAATAAGATTTGTTATTACGTGCAGGAGGTGAGTTTATATAGTAAATTTCAAAATATGAAACAAGTTTGAAATTTGTATTTGTATTTTTATTTTGTAAGCTCCAAGTGACTATATATCTTGGGCATCTTATGCATCTTAGCACGCATCATTCTTCAAGACAACTTTTGTTTGCTTATGTCTTACTAGTTTATATTCATGTCCTTAAAAATCCTAGTTATGGACTTTGGGAACATTTAATATATTTATAAATATCTATATTTCAAAGTTATTCTTTATTATTCACATGTCGATTCTTTATGAATTGTTTAAAATATAATTGTGTGATATAGTCCTAATAGGTTATGAAGATGCATAATGGCAAATCGATCAATTGTTAAAATATGATTGTGTGATATAACACATACTTCTCTTTGTGAAGTTAAGTTACCAAATATGCACATAACTATAATTTAGATTAAAAATCAAAGTCACAACATCCTTTCTTGTTTAGTTTTACACAGTTTACATAAAAAAATTTTCTTGTTCTCTTGTAGATAATTATTAATGGCTACTATAATTAGCAAGCACATATCCTCAATTGGTAATCAATAACCCTGAAGTCACGTCTATCGTCATAAACCAATATCTATAACACAATATAATATACCAATTTCCAAAACACAAATATAAAAATCTAACATCATATACCGATTTTCAAAAACATAAATATACCAATCTAATAAAATATACCAATTTCCAAACCCAACATAATATACCAATTTCTAAAACAAAAATATACCAACATAATGGTCACATCCTCAATTTCTAAATCACAACACAATGTTCAAATCCATATCCAAATCATAACACAATGTTGAAACACAGTTCATATTGCTCCAGATTCACCATCATTAACTTGAGCTTTTTGGAGTTGATTTTTTAGCCCTTAGTTTGAATCTTCTCTTGCTTGTGGTTGTTGTTTGAGCATTTGTATTTTAAGAAGCTTGACTTGGTTCAAAAAATTGAAATTGACTTCCACTCATTTATAAAATATAACAAACAAAAAGTATAATATTGTTAATTAGGAATAAATGACAAATAATTAGCTAAAATTTTGTAATTTGGTACCAAACCATAAAATAAGTGTTCCTACGAACTTCTTTTAATGTTATACCATATCATTGGATGGCCTACATAAATATAAAGATTTATGATATTTCAAAAAAGTTGTGGGAAATTGAAAATTAAAGTTGAATATTCACTCACCACCCTTTTCTCCCTTCTTAAGATAGATGTTACAGTGTTAAATCCTGTAAATATTGATTTTCTATCTCATCTTCTTGCACCATTTTCAATGTTGGATGTATGTGTCAAATTTTTTGGTGGTCTTCCTCGTTTTTGCTACATTATATATTTACAATTTGTATGAATATTTGGCTTATATACAATTACAAATAAATATATAATTACCTTAGCAATTTCAGGTTATCCTAGAGGTTGGTCCTTATTTTTGGATCCTTTTTTAGTGTGAGCAACTTCAAAACAATATTCACATCTCATTAGTACTCTTACTTTGTTTAACTTGTTTAGATTATGTGGTTCTTTATTTTTAACCCTTCTTTTATCCCTTTTAGGCCTTTCATGCACCTTCTTAATCAATAGAGGTAATATACGCTAAAAGTTTTCAATCTTTGGAAAATTTTTTGGACCACTTATAAGTTTTATAATATATTGATAACTCTTTAAATAACATTTACATTTGCAGCATCGGCTCACATACCCATTGATATCCTCCCTCTAATATGATATATAAGTACACGTGTGCTTATATGGGACTCTTGTTAAATCCTAAAGTCTACACTGGCATGTTCTTGCCTGTAAATTAACAATAAACTTCTCTACAAAATGTGTTATTTTAAACTTCAAACTTTCATTTATCTTGGTGATACAATGCCTTACTTCTCATTATGCAGTCTCTATATTCTTTCTCGCCCTTGTATATATCATTTGTGGATTTGTTTATCATATCTCTTTTTTCATGAATTCGAGTCATTAAAACAACTTAAATATCCTTTAGCATATTGATCAAGCTTTTGATCGGGCTGCACAAATGAATCTATTAAATGTCTCTAATGTTGTTGTGAACAATTTTACACTTTGGATCTTATGCTAACAAATGCTTTAACAAAAATCTTGGAGTTCCTTACTTTGATCATAGTAAGCCTTTTCTTAAACAATCTTCAACTTAACCATTATTTCATCAAATTTCATATTGATTATGCAATTAACCACTTACTGAAATAAGCTTCTATATGTTTGGCCTTTATGTAATTTAGACCAATTGGTATAGACATATCAGGCACATTTTCTATACTCATCTTCTTAGAAGAGATTGTTCAATGCATCCACTAAACCCTAAAAAAAAGAATGCAGAAAACAATATAATATAAATACGATAATTCAAAACATATATACAAGACATATTAGGCACCTTTTGTTGATCTCTTCAAAAAGTCTATGAATTCCCATTTATGCTTAAATCTTCAACAAGAAGACTTAAAGGCATTGCCAAGATTGGTAATTCTCTCCCTCAATCACAGCTTAACATATAGGGTACATAAGATTATTTCCATTACGCCTAATTGTAGTTAACAAAGCACCCTTAAGAAATGTCGATAAAAAATCCAACCATATTAATTTTCATAAACCACCTAGGAAACCATACTTTAATGCACTAAATTCGACGTAAAACCTCTTAAACATTGGTTGTCTAGACTTTTCATAATGTTTATTTTGGATAATGGATTGGCCTCTTTATTGACCGTTCGCAATTCTTATCCATAAGATCATAATTTTGCGTAATGCCCTTCTATGGATCCTCGTAGCATCATAATATCTTCCCATTTAGCCCTACAACCTTGAGATTTAGTCCCCTTTAATACATACTTCCTTTGAAGATCATCTATCATCTTGCTAATTGGTCAGTTCAGGCTCCTCTTGTACTTGTGTAAGAATTCATTTGATGTCCACTTCTTACTAGCTTGCTTATTTCTTTATACTTTCTAGCAAATATGCTTGTTTTCCAATATCTTAATTACAAATACTGTCATTTCCAATGCAACTAGTATAAACCCCAAAGAGAAAATGTGGATCACAAACATGATCGTATTCTTATATCAGATCTTGTTATTAAAACATCATATCCATAATTTCTTATTGCCTCCTTAAACTTAAGCTCATCCATAAACTTCACGCTAACTTCAAACAGAAAATCTTTCATATCTACTTTTGGATGAAAAACAATATATTTCTTCCTTATGTTAGAGGCCTTACAGCTACCATCATCACTATATATTGGTGATTGAACTTCAATATCACTGTCCTTGTATTCACTACATTAATAATGTGAACTCCTTACTTCTCTTTATGAATTCTTTGAATAAGTTTGCTATTCATGACTACATTATTTTTTCACCGATTCCACAGCATCATCAAATTCAAATCCACTACCTACCTTCTTCCCATATTTCTTCTTGTTAGCTCTTGTAATAACATATTCATCATCCCTTATATCATTTTCAAATTCACTCATCTCTATAACAATAAAATCTTCATTATCATATTTCACTTGAACCTAGAAATAACCACTCTTCATTGTCGATATCAAAATCACTTTCTTCACCATCGGTTACAAGATTATCATAATTATGCTCATAATATATTTCAATGTTGCAGTTGTTCAATTCTTCCATGTGCTAAAGCATTGACAACATATCCTTATCATGGTGTAAGCTCAACTCCTTCAAGCATCTCATTGGCTCTTTTGGAAATTTGTAAAACATAAGTATAAATTTGTCCTTTATCTTTCAATACTCCTTTAGTCCTAATATACTAAGTTCGTCAACATCAATACCATTATTCCTTTTGATCTTGCCCCTAACATATTTTCTCTCATCCTTTTTTTTTTCCAATACTCCACTATAATGAAATTTAAAATTTACCATCTACATTACAAAGAGTTTTATTATTAGCTTTAAAATAGTATGCATTTTAAGAAACCAAAACAACAAGCATAAGAAACAAGTTAGGCTACATTTTCATTAGCTATGAACTAAATATGAAGCCTATATTAATTTTTAGTAAACACAATAAAGAAAATAGTTATAAACTTTAGTGCATAACTAACTAATAATAACAGTTAAAACTTCATATGTCTCTTCTTATCACTTTAATGTATGTTCCAATGCTTCATGATACATTTTAGTTTGTCAAAATAGTTAAATGGATAAGAGAAAAGTAATGTGTTGCTTTCATCTTCATAACTTAAGATTTGTCTTGGACATTTTGTATAAAATAAAAAAATTAAAAAGGTAGATTTTTTATTAATATTAATCAAAATATGATAGTTATAGAATTGAAGTTTTATTGAAGCAGAATAATTAATTAAGTAAAAGGAATTGATTTATGTTTACGTTATAAATAGGGAAATATGGATCTTTTAATTGTATCCCAACATAGGAAAACATTTAGATAGCAATACCTGATCTGTCACTCAATTAAATCGAGAGAAGAGTGTAGATAATAGATTAAACTAAATCAATATGAATTTCCAACGTATACGTTTAAATAAACTACCTAAACATGAGTGTTTACATGGAAGTAGAAATATAATATGTCATAATTATTCACCTAATTTCAACCATGCAATTACAATACAATAGCAAAGTTGACAAAAGAGGCAAAAAATTCCATGTCTAATATAATTTGTTTTTTTGTATATTTCTTTGGGTAACAATATAGTACTCATCTTCGAACAAGTCTATAAAATCATCCTTCTCAAGAGTGGTTTCAAGCTCATCGTTGGATGGTTTTTTTATAGAGGTCTTCATTAAACAAAGACTTAATAGGCCATCTCTAATATGAATTTTGTACAAATCTTATTATGTCCAAAACCCACTAAAGTTTTAACTTTATCAAACTTAATTTATTTCCTAATGTAATAACTCCCTTTTCCTAAGTGAATTTATCTAATTAATAATTTTATTATTCTAATCTCTTGACCTAATCATTGAGGTAGTCAATATATTCCTGTAGACTTGATGTTTTATTAGATTATCACATGTTTATATCCCTTAATTTACCTAACTCTTTAACCAACTTCTTAGTACCTTTATGGGCATATCCCAATGACCAATTTAGCTTTTAAAAGTCTAAGGCTACATGCTTATTACAAATAAATATGGCCCTAAGACACTGTAAAAGTAAAAGAAAATAACATTAAAATTTTAAGACTTAGTAGAGAAAAGTCAATCAAGGAGAGATCAAGAGAACGAACATACCTTTACTCTATGATGATGTAGGAGTAGCAACATTAGAGCTAGAAGGTTTGATAGAGCAACAAATTTAGAGCTTAGAGGAGTAACTTTATTATATCTCAATGAAGAAGCTACACAATTGCAATCAAAGCTAGAGCAGCATAATAGTCAATAGGGAAGGGAAGCAAAAAATGTTTCGGGGTAAAAGCATGTGGGTCACTCAGGAAGCAATCAAATTAGGTTTGTGTTTTATAAATTTATAAATAATAAATAATTAGTTAGAAAAAAAGGACATATGATACCCACATGACAATTACAAAAATTAAATGTTGGGCTATTTTCATAACAAATTAAAAGTTAAGGTATTTTAGCACCATTTTTGAGGTTTGGGCCAATATTGTAAAACCAAATAAAGTTAGAGGTTTTTTTTAGTAATTTACCGTTTATATGAATATGATTGTTTTGTTATCTACCAAAATGCAACTGTGTTGTAACAAATTGATTATATTTTGGTTTAATGCGAGCATTTTGAACTAGGAAAAGCTTAAACTTTTAAATTTTGTAAAAAAAAGGGGAAGGGAAAGAAAATGCAATGCAAGAAAGGAGTGGAGGTCGCCAAAAGCAGAGGACTAAGAGGCAAATCTTTTTCTTTTTGACCTAAGCAAAGCTTAAGAATTTGTGTTCTAAATGTTGATTCGCAATTGAGGAGTGGGAGAGAAGTGAATTTATGATCTATGAAATTAGATATGTATTTTGATTTAACGTTTTAAGCATTTATCCTTTCATTTTATTTTACTAGTCTAACCTAACCTCTTAGGTCAAATTTGATATAACCTGCATGATTTTTTTAAATCAATTTTGGTTACATGTATTTTATTATAACTTGTTAAGGATTTATCATTCATTTAATTTCCGATGTTTGGTTTGAAATGACTACTGAAACTTAGTCCTTACTTTTTTACCAAACCTAAGAATTTAATTTCTTAGGTTAATATAAATGCTTTAACTAAGCCCTTACTTTGTGTTACTTAAACTACTAATCTCTAATAAATACAAAAAGCTTTTGTATGCCTATAAATAAGAGTACCAGTGGACATCAAATGGTTAGATAACAATATATCACTTACTAAGAAGTAAAATTGTAGAAGGGGAGTCTATGTAGTAGTTAGAACTAAAGACTAGTGTTTAGAAAAAGATTTAAGAGAACTATGGTATGTTATTCGTGTATGTGTAAAAGATGGGAATTGAGAGCAATATCAATGTTGTATAAAGTTTACCTTAAACCTTTATTTATAAATATGTTGCTTTTATGTTTCACAAATTTTTGGTTGTTTAAATGTCATAAAATTTCAATTTTTCAACTTCTTTTTTAATGTTATTTGAAGGAATGTAGAGGCCTTATCGTATATATTTCACGAAAGAGGAAAGAAAAAAAATAATAGCTACAATATATGTTGATCTTAACTTGAAAAAAGCCAAGTGTTGTATATTGGAGTGCATTTATCATTTAGAAAATTAGAATATATATTGAATTTTGTATTGAAATGATATTGACATGCCTTTTTGTTCAATATTAGAGTGTATTGAAATGATATTGTTATTGATATGTCTAATTATATGACACCATTAATATCTTATCAACATTAAATTTCTTGTTTTATTAGAATGTGGAATCCCTTTGAAAAAGGAATTATTTTATATTATTAGAGAGAAATTTGAAAAAATAGAACTCATTTGAGTATACTGGTGGTAGCAAAATTTTAGTTGAAGGCATCGATGTAGATAAATTATGTTTATTTATTATTGTAGGAATTGCAAAGCATAATTGGCTGATAGATAAAAAATTGCAAAGTACAATTGGTATGAAGGTTAAATAAAGTGTACTATCGACACCCATATAAACATAAAGAAGGTGGATCGGCTAAGATTAAAGATATTCAAAAACAAATGATTTAATCTCAACTATGTTTTTTTGAAAATTTTGAATAAATTAAGCCTTGAAGGCAAGTCAAGAAGTCTTACAATACAAAGAATAAGCCAAATCAAAAGATTTAACTATAATGCAGACAAGTATAAAAGAGCTATTTAAGTGAATTGTTTAAAACCCTGCTTAGGTGAGATCCCTCGGCAACAACCTAAGTTTAAAGACAAGCTAAGTACGTTGTTCACTGTGGGAGCGACAGGAGGCAGGTGTAATATAGTAGCATACCTATAATCATCCCCAGCTTATGCAATGGAGACTCTGGCTATATATGTGTCATGCATTCCTTTATGCAGCATATGCACAAGTTTATGTTTTTGTGCACATAGTTGGAGCCGAATGAGATGTAGTATTTGATTGTAAAAATGCTCTTAGGAGGTGATTTGATCTTGGAATGTTCTTAGATTTCTCTCGTCCCATATTGCAGTGATTATCGATTATAAGGTGATCCATAAACACTTATGCCCTATGTTATTTCTGTATTTTGACCATAGTGTGAGTAGACTTTCCAGATTGGTAATTACCCCATTTGGTAGGCACCTATAGCATATCTCTATCCATATGTTGTTGATATAATCACATTTGAAGAATAAGTGTTCACATGATTCTTTTGCTTGTTTGCATAGATAACACCAATTTAGACGCTGGGTGTATTTGGCTAGTTTATCCACTATTTCCCTTCATCGTAAACCATACAGTGAATGATGCATGAGGTTGAAGGTAGTTAGCCCATATGTCTTTAGTCTATGTCTGAAGGTAGTTAGCCCATATGTCTTTAGTCTATGTCAGCTTATGAAGATGTTTAAAGAATAACTCCATACAAGAGTGGTTTGAAACCTACCATTAGTTGTGTGCTTCCAAATGTGATTATCTGGTTCAGTTTTACATTACATGTCATAAATTTTAGTAGCTAAGGAGGTGGGGATGGGAGCTCTCTTAATTATTCCTTTAAGTTGTAAGGTTGTAGCTACTGTGACTTTTAAAGGTAATGAACTCTTAAATGAATCGACTCCATTGTAATTAATCAAAGTTCATACGGAAAGTTAGTTGTCATACTAGAAATTGGTGGATTTTCCATCATGTATAAGCACAATGAAGTTCGTTTGGTTCTGGCCTCTTAATTTTAGAATGACCTTAAGTATGGTAGATTGAATGTGGAAACAATCTA
>JANIPM010000003.1:37888269-37900351 GCA_027478405.1 Erythroxylum cassinoides
ATTAAGCCTTGAAGGCAAGTCAAGAAGTCTTACAATACAAAGAATAAGCCAAATCAAAAGATTTAACTATAATGCAGTCAAGTATAAAAGAGCTATTTAAGTGAATTGTTTAAAACCCTGCTTAGGTGAGATCCCTCGGTAACAACCTAAGTTTAAAGACAAGCTAAGTACGTTGTTCACTGTGGGAGCGACAGGAGACAGGTGTAACATAGTAGCATACCTGTAATCGTCCCCAACTTATGCAATGGAGACTCTAGCTATATATGTGTCATGCATTCCTTTATGCAGCATATGCAGAAGTTTATGTTTTTGTGCACATAGTTGGAGTCGAATGAGATGTAGTATTTGATTGTAAAAATGCTCTTAGGAGGTGATTTGATCTTGGATTGTTCTTAGATTTCTCTCGTCCCATATTGCAGTGATTATCGATTATAAGGTGATCCAGAAACACTTGTGCGCTGTGTTATTTCTGTATTTTGGCCATAGTGTTAGTAGACTTTCCAAATTGGTAATTACCCCATTTGGTAGGCACCTATAGCATATCTCTATCCATAAGTTGCTGATATAATCACATTTGAAGAATAAGTGTTCACATGATTCTTCTGCTTGTTTGCATAGATAACATCAATTAAGACGCTGGGTGTATTTGGCTAGTTTATCCACTATTTTTAACCTTCCCTTCATCGTAAGCCATACAGTGAATGATGCACAAGGTTGAAGGTAATTAGCCCATATGTCTTTAGTCTATGTCAGCTTATGAAGATGTTTAAAGAATAATTCCATACAAGAGTGATTTGAAACCTACCATCAGTTATGTGCTTCCAAATGTGATTATCTGGTTCAGTGTTACATTACATGTCATAAATTTCAGTAGCTAGGGAGGTGGGGATGGGAGCTCTCTTAATTATTCCTTTACGTTGTAAGGTTGTAGCTACTGTGACTTTCAAAAGTTAATGAACTCTTAAGTGAATTGACTTCATTGTAATTAATCAAAGGTCCTACTGAAAGTTAGTTGTCATACTAGAAATTGGTGTATTTTTCATCACGTATAAGCATAATGAAGTTCGTTTGGTTCTGGCCTCTTAATTTTAGAATGACCTTAAGTATGGTAGATTGAATGTGGAAACAATCTATATACTATAGGCTTTGATTTTTGATGAAATAATGGTGAATCCATATACACCATAGAGATTGTTTGTCATCCATTAGTCTCTATAGTCTTTTTACAAGTAGTGTTGAATTTGTAAACTTGATGGAGTTAATTCCTAAACCTCCATGGTCTCTAGGAGTGCAAAGATCTTTCCATTTCACCAAAGCCTTATGATTTGTTTCCTGATTTCCTATCCATAAGAAATTATTGAATAGTTTGTCAATAGCTTTCAAAATGGAACCTGGAAAAGCAAAGTGGGTTGCCCAGAAGATATTGAGAGAGTTGAGGACAAACATGATAGGCGCTTAGAGCTCTATGAAGAAATTCTAGCTTGTATTTTATCCAATAACTCAGCGTAATCACTAGCTTTCAGTTTATGTGGAGAGATGGGAATGCCTAAGCATTTCATTGGGAAGGTTTGTGATTGAATACCCATTAAGGAAGTGATCAATGATTGTAGAGGGGATGCGCCCTTGGATAAAAAGATACTACTTTTGGAATAATTTATTTGCAGACCTAAAGCTCTTTGGAAGATTTTTAGGGCTTTCATAAAGATTGTGATTGAAGTGGCAATAGCTTTTGAGAGTACTACAAGTCATCTACAAAATAGAGATCGGTTAGTTTAAAATATAAAATAGTGGAGGTTTATTTTAAGGGTGAGTACAATGCATAAAAAGCATTAAAAGAAGATAGTATGGATGATGGTGATGGTAATATGATTTTAAATAATAATAAAGGAGAAGAGAATAATTATAAAGAGGATAAATCAGTTGTTTTGGAAGTGACTAATACAAATGATAGAGGCTATAATAAAGAAAATATGGTAGTGTTAAAAAATAATTTGCTACAATGGTGTCATGTGGAAAAATCTACTAAATTATTAAAGTATGGTGAGAAGTGAAGAATAAGAACTCATGTACAACATGGGCAATCAAAACAATAACTAACGTTGATGGTAAAAAGGTATTTACAAGATATTGCACTTTTAATACTTTTAAAAAGGAATAAATTAAAGGCTATAAACTAATAATAGAACTTAATGGATGTTTCTTGAAAGGGATATAGTTGTTGGTTATTGTTGGAAAGGATGGAAACAATCAAATGATTCCTATTGCTTGGGATATGGTAGATTTTGAATGTGCAGAGACATAAAAGTGGTTTTAAGTGTCTTGTTTCAAACCGATAACTTAAAGATGATAATGGCTTCACATTCATATATGAGATGCAAAAGGTATGTTCTCATATTGTCCTCATGTTATTAATTATATATTTTTTCTTTTTTTTATTCTAATTTTTTATTGCTAATTAAAGATCTACTACTAAATGTTGAGCATAGAATGCATGCAAATCACATTAAGCTAATTAGAGATAAAGATAGAATAAAGATAATTTAAAGTTTTAGTTTTGGAGGATAATCAAAGCCACCTTTGTCCCTGATTTCAATGATCAGTTGCATGTTTTAAATGAATTAAGGCCTGATTATGTTGAAAATCTATTATAATATCTTAAAGAGATATAATATAAGGCATATGTCAGTATCAATGATAAATGTGGTTATGTGGATAATAATACGAGCGAGACCTACAATAGTTGGATCTTAAAGACTAAGAGTGAAGCCTATTATTAGCATGATAAAGTATATTAAAAAGATGGCAATAAAAAGAAGAATAAGAGAGAAAATTTTAGTTGTTTTGTTAATTATAATAGAGTTTATGGGTATGAAGTTTAAGCATAAATTAGACATATTTTGTGTGAGAATTAGCAATTATACTTATACTTGCAAATATTTAGACCTGTTAAGGATTTCATGTTCTCATATTGTGGCTACCATTTATTATAGCCATGAAAATCTAGATAAATACATTGACATATGTTACAATAAGGAAGTGTTCATGCGAACATATAACTATTCCTTGGAGCTACTTGATGGACTAAGATTTTGGCCTAAATATGAAGTCATTGAACCACCAATAATAAGGAAAATGTTTGGTTAGCATACAAAAATAAAAAAAAAAGATATTTGAGCAACCTAAAATAGAAAAAACTATTAGACATAAAAGGAGAATGAAGTGCACCAAATATGGACAATAAAGGTATAACTAAAGATCATTAAAGAATTTAACAACATAAGAAGTTTCACATTAATTGTTAAATTAATTTTGTTATTATAATTTTCTTACTAATCATTCAATGTTTGTAAGATATTTATAGATGTCATGATCATCCAACACCAATTAACTCGTTACACTTTAATGAGTTAATTGGGTCAGTTAAGTACCACATAAGTTAACTTACACACAAAACTATGTTCTAATAGTATTTTATTTGAAATTATGCAGTTTTACTAAATAATTGTTATTATTGTCATATATAAATAACGTAGAGAAAACGATTAGATTTAAGCAAGATAAATCATAAAGATCCATTAGTATGGAATCTAATTTTCAAACTGAGATTAACTTCCAACATAAAGAATTGCAACAGAATGATGGGGATAACATCACTTCATCAATCTTATGTAAAAAGGGAGACACAAAGATAAGGAGGACTATACATTTAACCTTGAACTCAAGTCAAGCTTAATTTTTATGTTCTCTTATGGTTCCATTTTAGATTTTTATGCAATTGGATTGTTATGAGTTATGTTATAGATTAGGATTGTTATAATAGAAGTTTTTGTAGTTAGACTTAATTATCAACTTATTTGTCATACTTTGGAGTTGGATAAATGGTACTTAACCGTTATCAGAATTAGTTTACAACTAGAAGATGAAGTTGTTTAAATGGAAATTATTATTGTAATTACTTGTCATTGAAATTGACCTTTCATATATGATTAAAATGATGAATGATGATGATAAAATCTTTGAGATGGCTCGCAAGCTTTTTTGTAAATTTTGATGTCAATGCTGGAAAGGATTATAGTTATTATCTTCTCTTTTCTCTTCTTCCCTTTTTATTAATGTTTTAAAAACTAAACTAGAAATGAAACTGGTAAGATAAAAGATTTACGATTTAAAAGGTTCAATTGATAGTAGACCTCCATAAAACTAGTTAAAGATTGAATAAAATTGAAGAATTTGAAATTTGATTGAAGTAGATTGTCCATATCCATCGAAGAATTTGAATTTGAATTTAAAAAGATATTGTTAAATAAAAATTAATTGATTTATAAAACTAGATTAGTTTATGAAAATCAAACTATTGATTAATAAACTGCTTGATTTTTAACCAGAAGACTTATTAGAGTAAATCAAGCAAAAAAGTTAATTGATTCAAGGTTTTAATGGTTAATCAAACCAAACCAATTTGATTTTTTTAATCATTTCTTTTTATTACATGAAGAATGGATAATTGATGAACCAAATGAGCAAATCCCACAACTCTAATAAATATTATCTTCTTATATGTTATGTATACAAAAGAAGTTTTGCATTAACTCTCACATTTCTTAGGCTTAAATAACCAAAAAAGTTAATAATATATTGGTCCATACAACTTACAAGAAATTTTCAATCTATTAAAGCATTCCTAATAAATTACAGTAGTGCAATGCCAAAGTTTGCGAAGTTTATATTCTTTAAACCAAATCAACTTCTTGAAACTGTTATTGTGTCTTTTAATCTTCATTTTCTCTATAAATCTTTTAATCCTCAATATATATTGACTAATGCATCTTATATTTCTTCTACATTTCATTTCCTTCTCTTTCCTTTACCATTTATAGTAATGGTAAGGCACCCCTACTCCTAGTTAGGTCTTTTGCTTCCACTTTAAGTAATATGACAACAACTTCAAGCCAAGCCCTTCCAAAAACACCAAAGTCCTTTCTACCCCTCCCCCTCCCTATTCCTTCTTTTCCAACAAATCTACCATTTCCACTAACTCATACTATCTCTAGCTCCTAAACTGTATTCCCTTGTTGCTCATTCTACTCCTAGAGCAAGGTTGGTCTAAGTCCTAAAGGATGGTTTGGAAAAATGGAAATCTTCTCTAGTTGGTTTTTTTGTAGATAAAAGATCACCTTTCCTCCTTTTTATGCTTGGGCTTGCAAAAAATGGAAAATATTTGGATTATTATATGTTCTCATGTTAGACGAACATAATTTTATCTTTAAATTTATATTTGAAGTTGAAGCTTAAAGAGTGTTGGATATTAATCCATGACACTTCAACAATTGGCCTATCTTTCTTCAAAAATGGTAGCTTAAATTACTTTCGCATGATATTAAAAACATAAGGATGCTTTTTTTAATAAATTTGTATGGCATTCCACTTAAATACTAGACTACTGATAAGCTTAGTTACATATCTATTTTTATTAGAAAACCTATGGGAATTGATGAATCAACAACAATTCTCAAAAGAATCCATTATGCTAGAATATATGTTTTAATAGAGGCGGCTCAAACTCTACTTAATTACTTTCTAATTATGAGACTAAATGAACAAGGGGAGCTTTATAAAGATGTAATCTAAGTCATTTGGCAATGGAGACCCATCCATTCAGTTAAAGAACAAAGATGGAAGCCACTGGGAGAGTTTTCAAAACTGGTAGCTATTTGGAACTTATGAATCTTTGTTGTCTTGAAAACTTTATAGATCACAAAGAGGAGGAAAACACTAGTGGGATGGATAAAAGTAAAAGTGAGGAAGAATTATTGTGGAATATGATAAATAGATATTGAGGATTCTAAGCTCCATCTTATTTAACCATCTATTACGTCTAGAACTCCTACTGCACAATAATATCATTAGCAATATCTCCTTCTTTTATACTCTAACCATGCTTTCTAGATGAGTGATTTGTGGAACATATTAAAAGATATTCACTTTAATATAAATTCTCCCTGATTGGTGGTAAGAGACTTAATAGCACATTTTCTCTCTTGAAAGCTCAGGTAATGCAAATCTTCAAAATTTTAGAAATGAACTTACTAATTGTATTACAACTATTGAGTTGACAGGTCTTAATTATGAAGGCAACTTTTCTACTCTAAGTAATATGCAGTAGGGAAATTGGTTCCTAAAAAAACTAGATAGAACAATGGTAAACTCCAATTGCTTATCTTCTTTTCCATACTTCAAAGTAGTGTCTAGGGACTTCTACTTCTCTGAATATTCCCAATCTCAATTCACAATATGGATGATGGTGGATGATGGTAATACCTTGCACCATCCCTTGAAATTCAATAACTATCTATTAAATAAGGAAAGGATTTAGGAGGTAGTTAGAAAGGACTTAATACTAGTTTCAGTGGATCTCCCTCCTTTATTTGTAATGAGAAGCTCAAGAGCATAAAAAATGAACTTAAACTTAAGCTAGATATAGAAACCTTAATTATACCTTTTCAAGAATAAAAGGTAAGCTAGATAAAGCTTTACTTTTATACTGAGACCCTATGAATAGATCCTTTCAGGCTAAAGAGAAGTTTACTTTGGCCAATCATTTAACGGTTGTTAAAGCTCATCACTATCTTATCAATTAGAGGTTAATAATTTAATGGTTCTTAAATAGGGATAAAAATTATATTTTTTTTCACAATTCTCTATTATCTAGAAGGAACTTAAATAAAATATCCTCCCTGTAGACTAATGATAGCTCTTTAGTTACTTTTCAAAAGGAGCTTTTAAAGGTTGCTTTTAATAATTTTTCTGAGACTCTAGGCACACATAATCAAACTTCCTCTTCCACCACTATTCTCAATTCCTTTATGGTGGACATAATTGCTCAAGAATGTTATAATACTCAAATAGCCCCCATTTACCTCATCAGATGTTAAAAAAGTGGTATTTAACTTTAAGCCTAACAAAGCATCAAACCCTAACGGTTTTAACGGCATGTTTTTTTAAATCATGACATCTAGTCAAGGATAAAATAACTAAGGTAGTTCTAAGCTTCTTTAAAAAAGGGAATATGTTAAAATAATTCAACAATATCTTTATGACTTTGATTCCTATGATCCTAAACCTTAGCTTTTTAAAAGAATTGAGGCCTCTTTTTCCAACTTTATGTATAAGGTGATTTCCATTCTACTTGTAGATAAGCTCAGATAGGTTATTAAACCTTTAATTTATGGATCACAAAAAGCCTACATTAAGGATAGGAATATTGGAGACCATATACTTATAGTTCAGGACCTCTTTAAGAATTAGGGAAGGAAAGGATCTCGTAAATGTTGTGCAATTAAAGTCGATTTTCAAAAGGCCTTTGATAACCTAAATTGGAGGTTTATCATTCATACTTTAGAGGCATTAGGATTTCTTTCCACTTTTATAAATTGGATACAATAATGCATTTCAATAGTTTTCTATAGCATTCTAATTAATGGAATCCCTATTTAGTTATCCAAAAGCGGGGAAAGGAGTTAGATAGGGAGACCCCATTAACACTGTACTTATTTAAACTTACCATATAGGTGCTCTTAAGATTTATTAGGTACACAATCATTTTAGAGAGACCTTTTAGGTTTCACAAGAAATATAAAACGTTAAAGATAAGAGGACCTACTACTACTATTTTCAATTTATCCACACTTTATCAAAGCTTTTAATGAATGCAACTAAAATCTTTAGAGGTCTTTCTAGTTTATTAATGAACAAAAAGAATAGCCACGTCTTCTTATCCTTATCAACTACTCAATTATCTCTCTAGATATCCTCATTCACTAAAATCAATGAATACTTGCTCCTTGTTACATTTTTGGGCCTCCCTATCTCATACAAGAGAACATCTTTTAGGCAATTATTAACCTTAATCGAAAGAATTAGAAAAAGAATTAAAATATAATGCAACCAATCTCCATCTTTTGCAGGATGTGTTCAACTTATAAATTTTGTGATGAAATCCTTACGCAAGCATTAAATAACTGATATTGATTTTCCTTATGCCATCATTAAAACAATAGAGAGGATCCTAAGGAGGTTCATACAGTCTGGTGTGACCAAGGTAGCTTAGAAGACAATTTGCCTTTTAAAGGAAGAAAGGGGTTTTATATTATCTCCTTGAAACTAACCAATACCACTCTTATAGTCAAGAGATTATAGAAGTTGATGACAGATAGTGAATCTTTATAGGTGAGATGGGTTCACTCTTATCACTTAAACCTAAATCTGACACCTCTTAAACTTTGCTTATCATTTTGAACATAAGGGATGAGGTTAGGGGCAAGTTCAAAAATTCTTTAGGAGAAGGCTCAATGACCAAGTTCTAGACTAACTTGTGGACTCCTGCTAGTCATCTTCTAGGCAATGTCTGTTATTCCCATCTTAAACAAACTATTCCTATTAAAGATTTAGTTAGCAACTAATGGATTTAATATCAATTCTTGATATATGCTTAAATGATTATACATTTATCACACAACACTTAGTGATTAATGTTATGAAATGTTTAAGAAACTCATTTTGGTTCATATGTGATTTTAGGTACAATTTGGAAGCATAAGAGCTAAAATGAGTTAAAAGCACATTCTTTGACCCATCCTCTTAATGTTCACACTCAATTGTCATTATGGAACAATGAGGAGAAGGATTAGGGTAAAGATGCAACAAGAAAATACAAGGAAATGAAGCTTTCAAGATGATCTGAAAAATACTCGATCATGTATCCATTCGAAAGATAAATGTTTGATTTATATGGATAGTTACACAGTCATGTACCTAATCACGTAAAGTCGCGAATTAGGGAGATTTCTTGTCATACATGGTTTGATACACGGTTGTGTATCAAACTGTATATCTCCTCAAAACCCTAGTTTTTAATATAAAATGACATTTGAGTAGCTAATAGGTTATGAATCGTTTTGGGATAGAAATGAGGGGAAAAGCATGCATATGTTGGAGATCTATAGAGGGTTATGCTTCCCCAACGCAGTTCAGAGGAGAAATAGATGTTGAAGAACCCATTTGGGCCTATCTACATTGTGTTTGTCATTCTTTCTCTTTTTAGGGATTGCCTAAGGTATCCTTTGCTTAATTGATTTGGGTATTCATGTATAGATGATCATATTCTCGTTATCGTTTAATTGTTTGTATATGAACCCATTGCTAGAATCATTAATACAATACATAATCTTTGTGTTTGGATTCATTTGTGGAAACTAATGACATTGAGTCATTAGGGATAACATAACATATGTTAAATGGCCTAAGCTTATATGGTTGTTGCCTAGATTGGTCTGTTTTCCTTATTAGTAGTGTTGCTATCTGACTAAATCTAGAGACCTGGTTCTAGGTTGTCTGATAGCTAGGTTTAATTAAAGAGCTTATTTTAATTAAACACAACTTAAGGAAAAATCAGGATTAATAGAGCTTTTTGTTAATCTATGATCAATAGTTGCTATAAGAGGTATAAGGATATCAAAACAATGAAATATGCTTAGTCGAGAGTGAATCGAAGACCCAATCTTTAACGTAGTAATCATTTTTATCACTTTTTAATTGTTTACTTTAATTTGTTTTTGTTAGTTTAATTTAATTTATTTTGTTATTCAAAAACTTATAAAACCACCAAAATATCCTAAACAAAAATTCTTCTCATTAAAAAAGCTTTACACATACTCTCTGTGGGATCGACTTAGACTTATCACTAGCTATAGTTTTAAGTTTAATTATTTTGTATAGTATTACGATGCCCTACCATTTCAAAATATTGGTCTGCCTTATCCTCCTTAGCCTTTATTGCTTTGATCTCTAATAACTCAATGGACTGCCTACATTGGGTACATCAACCCTTAGGATTTTCTCCAATAAATCCTATAGAGAAGCCCTCAAAACAAGAAATTCTAAGGTTCAATGGCTGAGGCTAGTTTGGTACCCCCAAGTCATCTTTAAAATCTCCTTCATCTTGTAGTTAACTATTCAAGGGAAACTTTTCACAAGGAAACAATGGAGTGGATTCACTAAAGATTACAAATATGTCACGACCCAGAATCACATCGAGCACATGACAATTGTCGCATGCCCAAGTTAAGGATACTCATAGTGCCCTTAACCTGACTATGCAAGGCTAACTAATATCCTTTGAAAACATTTGGGCAACACAATGGCTATATTTTGAATATCCCAAAAATCAATTAAAATACTTATAAATCAGTTTTAAATGCACTTCTATATTCACATTTAAAGCTCTACCACAACTTTTGGAATTTTAAGTCCACTCAAAAGCAATCTTAACAACAATACCAAAGGTTTATACATAAGGTCTTTTACAAACTACAAGATAGTCAAGAGTTAATTTATAAAATCATAAAGAATATAACATAACCAAACTAATTAAAAATAATTAATTCATGAGCCACTATACAACATAAGTACAAACAGAGACTACCCTCGAGTGATAATGCCTTGAAAATGTTAAAAGATTGCACGATACACTCAGAGCCTCAAGCTCACCAAATTAACCTGCATGGTTGGAAAGCGGAGGGGGTGAGTACACTATGTACTCAGTAAGCAGGAAAAAAATATATCGCAAATAGAACTCGATACATACCAAGACGGTGTAGATAACCTATGAAGTGAACATAATGACATAGAAACACATAGGCCTAGCCTATGACTCAACAAATATTGGTTAGGAATCACCTAGGCCTAGCCTATTAATCATCCATTTGGTGAATATAAGTTCAAGTTCCAGTACACAAAAGCAGAAAAACATCATATGTATAAATCAAATCTCAGTAGAAAACAAATATCAGAATAAGTCAAAACAACTGTATGTGTCGCCACTAGTTGGCCAAACTAGTGTGCACACCCACCAATTCCCAGTGTTGGCTCGAATTTTATTTGTGAAAGTCTGGACTATAGTCGACAAGAGCGTCATGACCTTAGGTGATGACCTCGTCGATTACCAGACCCTAGGTATGGAATTACCTGCAAGTCCTGTAGAAGGTGTCAATACAGGGACTCGACTTTTATGTACCAGCGTCAAGAGTATGGGGGTCACTTAACCTGTTGTGCCAAGCACACGATTGGTCAATCTTTACCTCACCAATCACAAAAAAAACATATAGAAATATAAAGTACAAAAATCAAATAAGCAACATATGTTTATTTATTGGTCCAACTGATAAAATGGAACCTTGTCATGACTCTAAGCTAAAAAAGAACACAAACATGCAGTACACATGACTCGGTTATACATATGTAAGTTCCAAAATATTATTTCATGCAATAAAAGTCATCTTTTACACTCCAATTGCAAAGTTGTTCAAAAATATAGTTTCAGAAAATAAAACATTATCTTTTACACCTCAGGTATAAGTTTGTTGAAAACAATTTCATTTATCAAAATACTAATAAAAACATCAGTTTCAAAACAATTTCGTTTATTAAATACACAAGTATACTAACATATACTTAAGATTAAATTCTACGCATTACCTAGGTTTTAAATTCACATACAAGTCATCATGCATGTCTTGGGATGTCCTAATTCCATTTGAGAGAGTCATCTTAAAAGAAGGTGTACACTCCCTTGACTTCAACAATCCTTGGTACGAGCTCCTTGATCCACAGCTCTCGAGTCTTTATACATACAAATATACAATGTATTTACTACTTAAAATGTATCTCATATTCATACACCACCACAACCAAATTCATCTCTAATTAATCATCATAAATGTTATTCTAACTGATATCAATAGGTCAATAATTCACTTACTAATTCAGCTCATTGTCTCCTCAACCATCGAGCTAACCTAAACTTATGTGCAATGATTACATCCTTTTCTTCCTAATATTCCTTTATGAACAAGCTGTCTTCTTTTAATCATAACTCTCCCTATAAAAATCCAAATGTCATGATTCTTATGCCACTCAAAACTAGAATTCAATTAGTCTTAACATATTCAAAAATTACACAAACTTCATCTCCCTTTAAAATATAATCTTCATCCAAATTATGTCATGTTTTTGGTAAGAGACAGAC
>JANIPM010000003.1:37904507-37922019 GCA_027478405.1 Erythroxylum cassinoides
CTTCTCTTCCCCTTTTTCTCTCCGTCTCTTCTCATTTTCGTTTTTCTCCCTATTCTAACCTTAAGGCAGACCTTCACTCTTGCTTCTATTGCCTTTTCATCCATTTTCTTTAGAAAATTCAAGAAGGTCAAACTAATCTATGTGTCATCATTCCATTAGTCTATGTATCACCATTTTATTGGTACATATGTTATCCTTCTATTGGTCCATATGTTACTATTCTATCAGTCTATATGTCACTTACTTTAGGCTTCACATGTTACTCATTTTAAGCCTCTATATGCCACTACTTATAACGCTACATATGTCACCAATTTTAAAGCTATATATATCACCATTTGTAAAGTTACGCATGTCACCATTCTATTGCTCCACATGTCGCAAGTCTAAAGTACTATTTGTCACAAACTTAAAAGGCCACTTGTCTCAATTATACTCAAGCCACTTGTCATCCATTTAACTGAGTCATTTTTCACTTATTCCTAATGCCACATGTCACCATTTCATAGACCTAATCAACTTAAATTCCTATGTATAAATTTGTCTTAACATTTTTTCTAAAAACTAGATGCACATATCACCTCATCAATTACTCGATTGTAACAACAAATTCCCAATTCACTAATTATAATCCATCAATTCATGTTATCGGTAAATCAAAATGCAAAACATTGGGAATGCACATTCATATCACATTCATGTTCATTCCATAGGCCGAAATATGTCAATTGAGTGTATATACTATATTGCAATGTTTTCTAAATCATGATTCATATGTATATACGAATATTATGCATGTAAATGTAATGCACCTTGTAAATTCTTAAATGAAATAACTCATTTGACTCAATCTAATAGTTTAATCTCTTCACGATTTTTGGAGGTAAGATATTACAAAATGTCTCATATGCACCAATACTACACAAAATTTCCCTACCCATTACCCTATAACCTAGTTAGTATACCTAAAGTTATGATGAAAAAAAGATGGAGCAATAGTCAGTCCTCTTTGGAATTTAAGTTAGCCTTAGGAAGACTAGTTTATAAGAAATGGAATCAGAGAAACCTATGACTACATCAAGGCAAAAAGAAAAATCAAGACCAACTGCTAAGGAAAACTATAAACCTACTCAAGGAACACTGATCAATTCTCCAATTGTAGCATGCCTAAATCAAACTATTAGGAAAGGCAACTAAATATTTGAAGCGTCAATAGTTGTTCTTCCAAAAATACAAATTTTGGAATGATGGTTAATTGAATACTAAATGAGGGATGCTCAAATCGATCAATGGTATGAAACTAATTCATCATCCCAAGAAGCCTAACAAGCAAATCAAGTAAAAATTAAAAGTAGATGAGGATGTATCTTAATGCATATAGGTATTTATACTCATGTCTTTGGAAATTTGTATAAATATGGAAAGGAAATACCTGAATTAAAAGGATATGCTGAAGAGTTAGGCCTATTTCACCTTCCGTGATCCTCCTGGCTATCTCTACATTAGCGATTGATCCATAACCTACCATAACTAAAAGATGCACCAAGAAATCTAAAATGATTGAGACTTAAGGAATAACTTGATCATGAACAGATGCATGCCCCAAGAGATCTTGAATAGGTGAGATGGAGGTAACTACCGGTACTAGAGTAGATGTATGCCTAATACCCTAACCAAGGTAGGTTACACATGCCAGGAAAAGTGGAGATATCAAAAGTTGTATTTGATAAGTGCAACTTACATCTGTAGCTGAATACTTATAACTATATTAATACTTTAAATACACCTCAAGATGTATCATTTCTTTTATTAATGAAATTTAAATGTAATGAAAATTTATATTCTTCAATTTCTCATTAATGAGCGTTACAAATATAGGTACAAATGTTATATCACATATCTTATAACAAATGATCTTCCTTGCAGTTTTGTTACCTCAAATATTGTATCATTTCAATATCATTTTCACTTATGCCAATTCATCATATAGCTCATGTATATTATCCATGCATTAACCATCTTTTAACTTCTTGTTCTCAAGTTTCAACCTTTTATTTTTGACTTCCAATATATTTATATTTGGTTTTTCCTTTTGACTTAAATCTTTATCCATCCATATGAAAAAATTACATCCCCTTTATATAACAATCTTATAATTAATAGTATTCATAACATCTTTTTTTCATAATTGTCGTTAGTTCAAGAAGTCGTCAAAAGGCTTCGACTTTTATATCAAGTAGAAACTTACTGATCATATTGCTTTTCACTATGACTTATGCCAGTTGATTTGGAAGATTCACTATTTATTATGGTTGATAAGAGCCTATCCCAATCAAATATCTAACATCTATATATCACCCTTTACATACAACATCTTCAATGATTTAAGATAACCAGGTTAAATTAATTTAGTTATGCACACAGAGTTATACTACACCCCTGCTAACAACCTCAATCTCCTACTTCAACTATAATTTTGAATTTTGAGCTTTGAAGGCCTAATCAATGTTATCACTTTTCACAATTGTTGAAACATCGATTGGTGTAAATTCTCATATAGCCAAAAATAGGTATTCGTGCCTAAATTACTAACTTTGGGAAAACCAAGTCGTGTTTCACTTATTTGGATATGAAAAGACCTAAATTTAGAGCTTACTTTTGTTGACCTAGAGGAAGATAGTAGATAATAGAGAAGGGCATCGGGGGAGAGAGAGAGAGATGCTCGATAATAGAAAAAAGAGAAAGGAAGCTGGCAAACTCTAGGGAAAAAGGAAGAGGAATGGGGAAATGAAATGGTGTTCCCTAATTTTACTTGAAAATATTAAAACATCCTTAATGGTTCTCTCTTTTAATTAAACCAGTAGCACTTGCGTGAAACGAGCACCACAAATTTTATCTACTGATGAAATGAGGATCTAAAGACAAACTTTTAGTAAGTTTAAGGTTAAATTGGCAAAAATAAAATTCTAGTCCTAATTATCAAAATTGAAGGACCAATTTAGACTTTTTTCTTACAAAAAAGTTTGAAATGCATAATATTTAAATTGTGAAGATAAGCTTGCATAAATAAATTAAGAAAAATGGACGAGAAAATGATGATCTCATACTTAAAGGTATACTAATAAAGATCTTTAATAACAACCAACAAAAAGGGTAACGTAATTGAATCCTTTAACGTTTGCTTCAAGTTATCAAATCATACCTAACGACTAAATGGTATTTTCATGAGACAATACGTAACTAACCAGAAGGAAAGTAAATAAATTACATAGACAACTTGAGTTTGAGGTGAATCTCAAAAAATACAACACAACTTGGCCCAATCCATAAGACTCAAATTTAAGAGAAGGTTATCATATATGCAATCTTTTTATATATATTTTTTATAAAAAGGTTGACTTGATTAGAAGAGGAGAGTATCACATCAAACGCATAATTGAAGTCTTAACTATGAGCAATAACGAAGAATTGTGTTAGAGTGGATTTGATATTTGCAACTATAAAGGGTCCTGGACTCAGTCCCACAATGCCCCGCGCAGGTTAAAACAAGATAAACGATCACTTAACCACCACACAGCTCCACAGCCACAACTCCGATCACCATCCCAAAGAAAACAAAACCTCCAACCGCCATGTTTCTATCCACCCTGTCCCTAACCTCCACTCCAACTACCAACATCTGCCGCTTCATGACCCTTACAAACAGCTACTCCATCTCCGACGACGACCTGCAGTCCAGAGGCTTTCATCTCCGGCGCACAACCTCCGACCTCAACCTCGACCACCTCAACTCAGTCTTCGTGGCTGTGGGCTTCCCCAGAAGGGACCCTGAGAAAATCAAACTCGCTCTGGAGAATACAAACTCACTCCTATGGATCGAACACAAAAAGACCCAGAAGCCCGTTGCCTTTGCTAGAGCAACTGGTGACGGTGTTTTCAACGCCATCATATGGGATGTCGTGGTTGATCCTTCTTTTCAGGGGATCGGTTTAGGGAAAGCTATTATGGAGAGGCTTGTGGAGGAGTTGTTGGAGAAGGGTATTGTTAATATTGCTTTGTATTCGGAGCCACGAGTTCTCGGGTTCTATCGCCCCCTGGGGTTTGTGGCGGATCCGGATGGTATTAGAGGAATGGTGTACTCCAGGAAACAGAGAAAGAAGAAGTAGATCGTATTGTAAATAGCTGATACCGAGCCATTGGGGACATTGTAACAGGATGCATCAAATCCAAATGCATATTCATTAAATTCTTATGATGAAGTCTTCTTCTTTGAACAAGATTTTTCATCCTTTTGCTTTGCACTTGAGAATGCTGGTGAACATTTCATCTGTTTGGTTGATGATGTGGGGTGACGGCTAACTGCTGTTTTAATTGTTGCTTAGAAGTAGGAAGGTACAATACCAGTCAGGCATGAGGGACCATGGAATTTGCTTATTGCTCACTCATAGCTCCCAAGGAAGGTGGAAAGGAAAATGGAAACTACAATCTTCTTATTCGTCCAATTGTTTTATTACTCGATGTTAACCTCTTTGGCCTCTTATTTAGGATGTTTTCATTCAAAAGAGGTTATCTGCTACTTCAAGTCTTGAATTCGATTTTAGGCAACAGAAACATATCTCTCTCTGTACTATGAACATTAACCAAGAATTCACCTGCTTTCGTTAACATCAACCATCACTAACTTTACAATTTTAATAACGACAAGTCCATCGGACCATTTTTCTTATCCAGGAGAGCACCCAAAGTTTTGTTTCCAATTTTCTCGGAGGCCTAACTATTTAGAATCTTAGATCTAACAACGAAGAAGACGTGAGGAACAAAAACAAGATATAGCGATACATCAAAGCAATAGATGTAGAAAGTGGCTGTGTAAATCACAAACAGAACATAAAACATTCGTAGGGTTTTATTTCTCAACTACAACAACATTCTCTGTGATACAGTCTTCGCTTTCAGTCCTCGGCAATCCGTATCCTAGAGGAATCCGAAGGACCATCTTCATCACCACGCTCTTTCTCAGACACTTCTTTAATTAGACCTTAAACAGCAGAGACAAACAAGCTGATAAATTTGTTACAGAGAAGATAAAGAGATTTCCTTAAAAACCCACGAAGCAATCAATGCAGCGAGACTAAGAGAACATTCAATTGTGTTCAAGTTTCAAAGTCCGATGAATCCGAATTCCCGAAACAGACAAATATTTAAATCAACATAAGAGAGAGGGAGTGGAAACGACGATTTACAAATACCTAAAGGGACGAAGGGGGAAGGGGAAAATCAAGAGATAGTCTTGGCGTTTATAAAGAAAGCAGCAGAGCAAAGAACGGAAGCAATGAATGCGAAGATGGCGAGACCGATGATCACAGAAATACTGGCCACCACCAAATCCAGTATGGATTGAACACTTAGCAAACCCATCAACAACTTCATTTGCTTTCTTCTATCTTAAATCTTAATTAACCATGCTTGGTCCCTCCTCTCGGGATTGTTTTCCATTATATATATAAACAAAGATAGAGATGAGAAGATGCACTTGGGATTGTGAAGGTTTTCGAGCCATGACGGTGATGACCATGCAAAATTCGGGCCGGCCTTTTCTGGGCTTACAGTTCATACCAGGGTTATGGTCTACTCCTTAAGTCTGTATCATTAGATTCATCTTATAATAAATGTATATCCAAATAATTTTGATTCCAAATTTTGGTACTTTGGGAATAGCTTTAGATATACCTGAAAAATGAAATTGATAAAGAGATGGGTCATTTATTTTTCATACCTTATATGCAATTTGATTTTAAGATCTACTTTCATACAATAAACAATATTTATTTTTCAATATTTATTATATTTTAAGAGATTCAATCTCTTTTAAATTGTAAATTAATTTATGATGATAATAATTCAATACCACCAATTTCCATGACTCTCTAGAAAGCGAAACTCTGAACACACCCATCAATCAGTTTCTAACTTGATCTAACAAAACCTCATTATGTCTATAAACACTAACAAATTTCCCTACACTATTAGGGACTTCTTAACAACGTGACTTAATGACAAAATGGAGGTTGTAGAAGATATAGTGAAGGTTACATAAGCTTGGAAACTTAAGTCACTGGTTAAGAAAGTATGAAAATTGACTGGCAAAATCTTTAAAATTGTTGAACTCAGTGAACTAACATTGGAGGCAAGTACAAAGGAGAATACCACAAAGGAGGTCGAAAAAAACACTTCGAAAAGTCACAATTAATCAGAGCATGTAGAAATGGAAATCAATGATGATGAAAATAAGGAAATAGACAGGGGCAATACTATCAAGAACAAAGATGGAAAATGCTCAGAAAATCATTATAGCCATGATAACATTAGTTTGGCATCGGGGCATAACACAAACCAGTGTGACATACAAAGGAAAAAAGATGGTTTTGTTACTCCTAGTAGAAGAAAGTGCAATAGGAAGAAGAAGAAACCTTCTTCTCTAACGATTAGATATAAAAGATTTTATCAATGAGATTAAGCCTGATATTGTTAAATTATTCGAAACAAAGATTAAAAAAACAACTACAACATTCTCCAAAATTTTCCTAGTAATTGGAAAGTACTAAATAATTACTGCTCTCATTACAATGGGATAATCTTGATGTTATACAAGGATGACAATGTAGAAGTGAGCTGATTTTATTAAGGAGCAGATGATACATACTAAAGTCATTAATGAAAGCTCTAGGAAGGTATCCTAAATCTCAGCAGTGTATGATGTCAATCTTAGTTTACATAGAAGGGAGTTGTGGGACAAACTCATAAACTTTTTAGTCTCTTGTCAAGGACCTTTTCGTGTTAGGAGACTCTAACTCAACCCCCAATCCAGAGGAAATAGAACAGAACATCATCCTTAGAAGCTACTATAATGATTTCAAATGATGCACAACAGACATTGAGGTAAAGGGCCTTCCCTAAGGCCGTAATTTCTTCACTTGGTCTAACAGAAAAAAAAACACCCTTGATTTATAAGGAAGAAGTTAGACAAATACATAGCTAATCTAGAGTGGTTATAGACTTTTCCAAAAGCATATGCATCCTTAAAAACTCCATAAGAAAGCAAATTACTAGCTAAACTAGTAATAAGGCATGAGATAGAGCATGTCTTAAAAGCACTCAATCCTTCAAAGGCTCCAAGCCCAGATGGGATGAACATCTTATTTTATCAAAAAATATGGAACTTGACAGGGACGATGGGTGTAGAAGTAGTGGAGGAATTCTTCAGAGAAAGGAAATTATTAGAGGAGTTCAATAGAACATTAATTTGCTTAATCCCTAAAGGCTTGAAACCAGAGACAGTATCGATTACCACCCTATAGCCTATTGAAACTTCTTGTACAAGATAATTGTAAGAATATTGGCTGAGAGAATGAAAACAATCTTACCAAGACACATTGGATTACATCAAGAAGCATACATTTCAGGTAGGTAGATTAGGGATAATATTTTAATAGTTCAATAACTACTCAGAAACTATTCTAGAAGGAGAGGTAGCAGAAATTGCACAATAAAATTGGATTTTAAAAAAGCCTATAGCTCACTTAATTGGAAATTCACAATCAACTTCCTTGGGGTGTTCATCAAATGGATAGAGCAATGCATATCAAGGTTGTCCTACAATGTACTAGTCAACATAGAACTTCTAAATAGGATCAAGGGGGAAAAGAGACTAGGTCAAGGTGATCCCATCTCCCCTTTCTTGTTCTCTATTGCAATGGAGTTGCTCAATAAGCTTTTGATGAGGGTGGATAAAATAAGTAGGTGTTTGGTTTGAGCACAGGGTTAGCTATGGATATGGGTATAATAGTAGAAGGGGATAAGAATGGGTATGAAAAATAAAAAAATGATGTTTCGTTTGTAACTTAGGTTTCTGTATTAATACTAACAATATTGTTTGGTTTGTTGCATTAATGGAAATGAAAGATAATATAATACCATTTTTACCCTCAATAAAAATGAAAATAATTTGCCCTTCATATGTTTATTGGGATTTTAGATTAAAACGAGGGATTTCAGAAAATATACCTAGAGGCGTAGAATAAAAAATTCCTTCGTTTATGAGACGCGATAAAGCAGGATGGAAGATCGTAAATAATTGAGAGGCGATAAGGAAGTAAAGAGGTTGGTAAGGCAAAGGCTGGGGATAAAAGAGTAAAAAATAAACGTGATAAAAACTTAGACTGGAATGAAAACTCGATACCCATCCCTTTGGTGGGTTTAGTAGATTCCCAAATTTAATGGAATAAATCCATTCCCCTGGAATTGAAAACCCCAAAGCAAACATTATTTTTCATAATTATTCCATTCCTTCATTCCCAAACCCTCAAACCAAACCCCCCTAAGTCATTTATTCATGTATCATAATAAATGTAAGGCTTCTGGCATTCTGAACCTTAATTTTGTAGATGAAGTCTTCCTTATCATCACTGCATATATGATAGCCTTGAGAATACTCAACAGAATTTATAGACTACATTCAAACAAGGAGAAAAGTGATATCTACTTATCCATTAATGCCTCCCACAATGCATAATGGATTGGTAATATAATAGGCATCAAGGTAATAAAACTACCCTTCATATATCTTGGTATACCTATTAATTCTACAAAACCTAATTACTCAAATTTCAAGCCATTAGTAGAGAAGATTAAAAAGAAAATTTGTATTTGGATCACCAAATGCCTATTAATGACATAAGAGGGTCCAACTTATAACTTCTGTTTTAGCCTCATTAAATATGTACTAGGCCTCCCACCTAGTCGTTTGTACTAGGCCTCCCACCTAGTCCTTCCCAGTGTAGTCATCAAAACAATTAATAAGCTTTTGAGGAAGTTTCTATATAATGGTAATAAGGAAGGAAAAGTCAAGGCAAGGATTAAATGGAAAGAGCTTTTCACACCTAAGAAACAATGTGGACTTGGTCTCATACCATTAAAAATAGTAAAATTGACAATGCTCATAAAGAGACTATGGAGATTGATCAAGGATGAGGATTTGATATGGGTGAAATGGGTCAGACATCACTACTTATAATGGAGTAGCTTGTGAAACATCAAGGTTCCAGTTGGAGCTTCTGCTACTCTAAGGAAAATTTTGGAGATTAGACATATAGTCAGGTAATATAAACACTATAAAGATGGAAATGGAATAAACACAAAATTTTGGTTTGATAGGTGGTTAGAGTTAGAGGCAATGAATGAGCAACTTGAATTACAAGGCTCAAACAAAATTTTCAGGAGACTACTACGGTTCAACAAATTTTATTCAATAGGGACATAATAAATAAAGCATTTCAGGACAATACATGAAATCCTGTTTACTGAATCTAGTTATCCACCATGCTATATGGACCAAAACTAATAGTGGACATTACTCAAATAGGTCAGCAATGAGCATATTTTTAGACTTAGATCTAATATTTATATTGCACAAATTGCTGTGGGTGGATAAAATCTTACCCAGTGTCGTGCTTACCCTCTGGTTAGCTATCTATAGGAAGCTAACAACAATTGATAGACTGAACCTATACCTCACTATACCTATCAGGTTCTATCTATGTGAGTGTGATCAAGAATCCATCAAACACCTATTGTTTGTTTGCTCTTACACAAACAGAACATGGGAACATATGTCCACCTCATATGGTGCATGCGACTCACCCAACACATAGGATGAAGTGTTAACTTGAAGTATGTTATAGGTTCATAAACTAAGGAAAACAAAATTATGGATCATTAGAATTACTCTTTTGTACCTGGTCAAAGGAGTTTAGGAGTAAAGGAATTGTCACGTGTTCTCTAAAAAATCAAACCAATGCAAAACCTTCATTGTGAGCATCTTTAATCTCATAAGAACGCACATCTACACACACTCATTAAGTAGATTAATCATATATGAGGTGAAGCACACATGTGAAATCACCTTATTAAAAGAAGGAATCATCATCTCATCTAAGCTTCTAAGCTTCAAGAACTTTATGTATGTATTTGTGTATTTGCTATGGTTAATGATATCCCTTTTCTGATTTTTCAAAAAATAACTTAATACTATTATCATTATATTGTAGCGTTGATATTATCTTAAATCCACGTATGAGGAAATATTTTATTTATAAAAATAAAATATAAATTCAAAGATTGCTGAAAAATAAGTGAGTTTATAGCCAAGCTCAAATTTTTTCTCTAAGTTTTTAATTTACTAAATTTTTATATGAATACTTTCTTTTTCTCAATAATAGTAATAAGCAATTATTTAATAAATTATCATATTAAAATTTTAAAGAGAAAAATAATAAGTCTTATATGTAAATATAAAAAAGAAATTGGGCAAATTTGTGTCTAATGGGCTCACAAAAATAGTACAATAAAATATAGATGTCTCGACAAAAAACAGGCTCATATCTTTAATCAATTTTAATTAAGCTGTACATATACACTCTATTTTTAGATGAACAAGTTCCAATGGTTTTCTAATCTTCTAATATTGGAAATTAGGATAAATGATGTGCACTTCCTTTATATTTTGATTCATTTTTTAAATATTTTAAAACCGTGTTATTATTTTTTCCAAAATGAATAAACAATTCTCTTATGATAGTATCTCCATGAAAAAATTGATAATATGATTTAAAACATGCCAAGAGTTAAGTCTATAAGCTAACAAAGGGAGTGTGTATATTGAATAAAATATGATTTTAAAAAAATATATCAAATTATTGAACTTTATTAAAAAATGAGTCTAATTAATGGAGACGTATGTTTTTATCCTTATAAATTACAAAAAAGTTGTTTTAAACTAACAATCACTAAAATTGGAGAATCTAAAATATAATTCTGAACTTCACTTACTTAATAGAATGTTAGGATAATATTAACTAATTAAAATTTAAAATTAATTATTTGCATACTATTATATTTTAATGAATGAAAATTCACAATATAAAAAAATTAAGAAGATGAATAAGTTTCCTGTTTTCATTTCTATGTGAACTCAAAGCTTTATAATTTACAAAGGGTATAATGGTTTAATTACAATAATTAATTTTCCTAAAAATAAAATAATAGTTTCTCTATGATTGTTTATTATCTAATTATGATATAATAGACTTGAATATGATATTTTCTCAATTTTCTCTATTAAAACTTTCTTATATGTTGAGCTATTAAGTTGGCTCGAATTTATTGCCTTTAACACTCCTTTATCTCTTAATATCTATCAACTGATATAAACAATATTATGTGGATCTATTTACCTTTCTAATAATTTTACATTTCTTTTTATCCCTCCATTTACTCCTATTATTTGTGTTGAGTTGGTTGATGCTGATATCTAGACTTAAATGATATCAGATTATAAAGAAAAATAAGAGGATACTTTGATATGGATTTAGTGAAGAGGTTTATAATTTGATTATTAACGGAGATGTGTTGAGTGGCAAGAAGTCCAAGTGCAACTAGTTCACTCATAATCTAATTTATAGTGTTTTCTTAGAGTATGAAATGCCATATTAATTGTCATATGAAGAGTATTATGGTTGTGGCTAAACATATATTTTGTCCCTAAATGTTTAAGCTAAAATTTAGGTAAAAATGTTAAATTAAACCCTAATATTTTCTCTATATTTTAATTTAAACCTAATATTTCGACATGTTTAGAAAACACTTCAACCATAAATATTCAATTTGAACTTCAATATATCTTTTTCATCAATCCTTCATTATAAGACGTTTTTTATAAGTCCTTTGTCAGATATGTATACCACGTGACAAATAAGACCTAAAAAATAAAAAATCCTCTTTCACTCCTCTTATTCTTCTCTCTCCTTTCTCCTCTCTTCCCTCTCTCTCTCTCTCTCTCTTTCTCGTTAATTTACTTATTGTTTCTTCATTTTTTACCTCCAACTTGCTCATCTATTGCTTATTACTGTTAAATGCAACATTTCCCCATCTCCCTTAAATGCTAAGAATATAATGGTTAAGAGTAGGACAGTTTTAGATTGTCTTTTGTTACTAGAAGACACATCGATAGGTGTATTTCTATAAAAATTAAATGAAACTTCAACATTTAAGCGTGCTTTATAAAATGTTGATGCGGATTTGAGTCTTGAAGTTACTGATGTAGTGTTTTATAAAGGGAATTTAGGAGTTCATTTGTGGTTATCTTCTTGAAATGGATGCTAAGCACCTTATCATACTTGATGACATTCATAACTTCTATGTACTCATTAGCACTAGGTAAAGAAAATTTTATCTATTTTATGGTAAATGTTATCAAATATTTAAAGACAAAAGTTCTTGATTTTATAGTGCAAATTATGAAAAATTTAAGGACAAAAGTTTTGAGTCCCAATTTAGATACACTATTAATTCTAATGGATAGTTTAATTAGGGTTCATAGGGTGTACAAAGGTATCTATATGTTAGGAAACTCTAAGAGTTTGGAATTGAATTCAATAATGAGTCTTTGAATTTTTTTTTGTAATACCTATATATAAGATCACATGTAGTGCATCAAACTTGTACTTCAATTTAGTTTAAGGCAAGGTAAAATTTAATTGTATAATCTAGTTATCGGTGGGTTGGTAAATGTGGTAGAATTAATGAAATTAAGAGAATTGTTAAAGCAATGGTGGAAGATGGCTTTAGTTCTAAATATTTGACTTTTTATCTTTTAAAGGAATAAAGAGATCTCATGGGATTGAACATAAAGCTTAGGATTTCCAAAACATGAAGGAGATTGGCTATATGTGAGACATTGGTGTTTACAATGAAATAATTCATAATTTATTTATATTAGAAATTTTGATGACTGTATGATGTATGATAATTGCGACCCAAACATTGAAACTTATACCAATCTAATTTTTGCTTTTATCAAATCCCAAAAGGTGGTTGACACATTATAAATGTTTGATGAAATGTTAAATCAAGGAATACTTTGATAATAGAGACAATAAATTCTTTTATTGCCTATATACATACTACAAATATGTGCATATATCTGAAAAGTAAACTCATCTATGTATGTGAAGTTACAAGTAGTGAAGGGCTTTAAAAGAAGTAGAAGATGAAGATGAGTAGCGGAAGAAAGATGAAAAAAAAGAACTTGAAACTAGATATTGAGAATAAAATAATATTAAAAGAGAATAAGAAGTTAAGGAAAAGAGTTCTTCTTCATAAAGAACCAAGCTATGTTACCTCAATAATAGATCAGAAATACTATGAAGAGACATCAAGTAAATTGAAGAGAGCGAGAGAGAGAGAGAGAGAGGATTTTTTATTTTTAGGTCCCATTTTCCACGCAAGGTACACATACGACAATGTGTCCATAAAAAATGTCAAATATATATATTTTTGTAACAAAAAAGTTAAGGTTCAAATTTAACCTTTGTGAAATGTCAAGGTTCCTTTTAACTATGTTAAAATCTTTAGGTCTAAATTAAATTTTAGTGAAAATACTATGGTCCAATTTGACCTTTTTGTTCCACATTTTAACTTAGACTATAACATTTTACAACATATAAAAAGACCATAACATTTCTAAAAACACTTAAAATAGCCTTTCATTTAATAAAACTGTTAAGTTTCCATCAAATACCTTGACATAAATTTTTGAAAAAATTTTAAGGCCCACCTTAACCACATCAAGTGCTAATATAGACCCTAAAATTAAAACATAAATTAATTTATGGATTAAGGTAATAAAATCCTAATCTATAAATTTCCTCTTGTCTCTAGTGTGATACCAGATATCACTCTCTTTTTTCTCTAGTTATTTTCATAAATAAATGTATCTATTTTGTTTGTACTGTGTATGTATATTTTTATCAAAAAGCTTATTAATATACAAATAAATGATGAAACTTGCATTTAAATGGAAAAGAATAGGATCAAGAGCTTAGAGACATATGATTAATTCCAGAATTGATTTTCTTAGGTTAATAAGGTATCCAACTTTATCTTCTCCCTTCCAATTTAAAATGAAATAAATATATTTAACTATTTCATTCAATATAAGTGTTTCTATTCGACCCAATTCTTGGGCTATACTCCATTTCCTAGGTACGTGGCCTATATATCTTCTCCTTCCTCTTTTACATTATATAAAGGAAAATATATCTAGTCTTTGGTCTACATCGCATACATACAACATCAACCCTATATGCAAGGCATATGTTAGATGCATACTAGTCATAGAGGTGTTTGAATTTCTTCTATCAGCGTCTTCAAAGTAGAATCTTTATCTTTTTCCCTCCTAAAGGATGTAACAAGGACAACCATAGCCTTTATTCTAAAAAGGGACAAAGAAAATGATAGTTCTTATGAAGATTCAAATCTAAAATTTTTGTGCCAGAGAAAAACTAATACATACTTGAAATGATATTGATCCTAATAGAAGTAGACTAAACAATTCCATTTCCCACTTAACTGTTCCTGGATATCCTGGAAAGCTTGTCACTTAATTGTCATTTTTTAAAATTTCAGCTGATTCATTAACTAAACCATGAAGATAGGATACTTTTTTCTCTCTGTACATTTCTTTACTATTGTGCTAGATATAAGAGGAAATTTGGGTTTTATCCTAAATTTTGTTTTAATTTTGGTGTTTATATCAGCATTTGAAGTTGTTAAAGTGGACCTCAAAAGGTTAGAAAAAAATCCATGTCAGTGTATTTGATGGAATCCTATCAATTTCGTCAATTGAAAGAATATTTTAAATATTTTTTAAAACATTATATTCTTTTTTTATACAATGTGAAACCTCAGGGTATAAGTTAAATTTTAACTGAAATGTTAAAGAGCAAAATATACCTTTAGCCTTAAGGTTATCATAATAGAGTACCAAAGGAGAAGTAAGCGGAATGCAATTATCTTTTAAAGAAATGTTAGTTAGAGTGTATGAAGTTATGTATGTTATTTCTTCACATACCATCTTATAAGATTACCTCTAAAGAAGTGTAATAATTGGTGGTAGAGTGCTTGTAGTTAGAAAATTTGCCCAATCTGCATATGAGAAAGTATATAAATCAAAAGTAATGATGGAAGTAAAGTGTAGACCCATATTAATAGTTCCTTTTGACAACCATATGATATGTAAAACCATTTTTAAATTCATAAAATTATAAGCATGCATAAACTAAGACAAATAGCTAATTCTAAATTAAAGATCTAGGCATTTGAACAAAAGGTATTATATAGCTCCTTCAAGACTTTAAAAGTAATATGGATCTTTTAGAAAGTTTTCATTTAATGTGGTCTGGGTATTTTTTTTCAAGCAATGTGTTTATAGGATTATAGTATACTATATTATACGTTGGCTCCTCTGAGTATAGTAAGGGCATAATATGAATGGTACAAATGAAGAGATGTCAATACTAAATATTGAGAAATATTCAACAAAAACAATAAAGAAAAAAAGAAAAGAATTTAACAAGGTTCACCCAATGTATACTTACATCTTTGAGTGCAAAGTGATCAGATACCTAATAAAAAACCCTAAATACCTTTACCATCTATCATCCTTTAAATATGAAAACTGCCATAGATACGATATGAGACATAATCTCCTAGATTATGTCTAGCACTACATTTACATAAATCTTTCTAGTTAGAAACATAAGCAAAAAATATGAACATAAACACATTTATGCTCTAAGTTGTGTACTTCTTGATACTTTCTTCTAGAGGAAGACAAGAGAATAGACAAGCACATATTTCAGGCCTTGTGCTCCTTTGTAATTATTTTATTTTATGTTATGCGTTCTAAGCTAACCATGTATCAAGATATGTCTCCACTTCATCTTTTTAAAGAAGAACATGCCTTAGTATATAACTTTGTGTTAGGCATTCAAATAAATACTCCAAGATTACATGCCCATATATATGAATCATATACAATAATCTCTATCTTAGAAAATACACATGTTGGACCCCGATCTTTTAGTAGAATTTAGAAATATTAAATGAAATTAAATGGGTGTTTTTGAGTATGTATATGTTGTGGGTGTTTTAGAGTTAAATGAAATTGATGTGAAAAGAAGTGGATTTTAGTTTTTGATGACTTAAAAATTTTGAATAAATTTGTGTGTAAGGGTACCATGACAATTATATTGCATAATTTGATTTGAATGGAAGTTGAAAAGTAAGAAATGAATAGTGAAAGTGTTAAATTTTAGGGAATTGCAAGTCTAACTTTTTGGGATGAATAGTAGCAGAGTTGACTTTTTGAGCTGAAACTTTCATGAATTTTTCTGGTTTGATTTAGACATAATTTGATAAAATGGTCTTCATGAAAATTGTAACTTCTGTTGATAGCTTTCTATCTCTATGAAGTATGACATTTTTTGATATCGGTATTGAAAGTTATGATCTTTCGAAGTTAAAGTTATTTTGCTTTGTTTTTAAAAATACTATTAAGGGTAAGTTTGTGTGTACTGTGCTTTGAGGAAAATTTTGTACTAATGTGGTTTGAATTGGATCAAGTAGCCTTATTAAAAGTTTTATAGGAAGTTTATAGCTTTTTAATGATGTATAATATGTTATTTTTTATTGTGAAAATTGGAAGATGTGAAATTTGAAAGTTTGGATATTGTTTTAGGATGATAAATTTATGGCAGAACTTTTGATTAAAAAATTGACCTATTTAGAGGTTGAAATTGCCTTTAAGTGCTTCATGAAAGTTGTAGATTATGTTTTGATCTTTCCATTGATATAAAGTGTGGAAATTTTGGACCATGGAATGTGAAGTTATAATTTTTAGAAGTTTTTGTTACTGTTTTGGCATGATCATTAGTAGACAGAAACTTCGAAGTGGTTTTTTACTCCCTTAGAGGTCAAATTAATTTTTTAGTCCTTCATGAAAGTTGTAGGTTACATTTTGATCGTTTCATTGATATATAATATAACATTTTTAGACCTTAGAGTTGAAAGTTAGAAATTTTAGAAGTTGTGTACTGTTTAGGGTGACATAAATTGGACAGAAAATTTGAGTGAGATTTTGACCCTTTTAGAGAAGGATTTGTTTTTAAGTTCTTCATGGATGTTGTAGAGCTTCATTTTAGCTTTCTTTTGATACTAAGTTTGGAAATTTTGGATTCTTGAGTCAAAAGTTATGTATTTTGGAAGTTAAGGGTTTTTTAGTTAAAAAGAATGGTAGTTCGCGATCGCGAACCGGTTGCAGGGTGAGCGCGCTGTGCACCCCTCGAGAGCACGAGCTCTCTCAATGGCAAGCACGAGCTTGAAGCAGGCGTCTCGCGGCCGCGAGGCCTCGCTGCTGCGTAGGTGATTTTTTTGTGATTTTTGTGATTTTTTCCCTAATTCGACCCTTTCTCATTCTTTTGCTTATATCTTTTTCGTCCGACATCCGATTGACTTGATTTTTGAAGAGTTAGATTTATAAGACAATTTTCTACCTCTACATGAAAGTTTTGGATTTTTTAAGATTAATTTGAAAAAGATTTATTGAATCAAAATG